>JAVQJD010085545.1:0-14431 GCA_036023655.1 Nannoperca australis | reverse complement strand
CACACACACACACACACACACACACACACACACACACACACACACACACACACACACACACACACACACACACGTTGTCATCATTGCTGGTAGGAATATTTATACTTTTGAGTTATGTTAATATTGACTGAAGATTGCTGTTGAATAAATACAGAAAAGCAGTGAGACTGAATCAAATTAAAGGGCAAGACGGTGACAATAACAAAGTGGTTAAATGATATTAGCAGCTTCATTTCGGGCCTACAGTTGGATGCCGAGCCGCTGCGCTGAAGCAGTTTGCGGTAAGAAGCTTGTCGATACAGCAGAGGAGATTATTTCTCACTCATTTTCCGTGGCAGTAACTTCTAAGCATGCTCCTGGATTTAAGCCACAATTCAAACTCTCTGATTCCCGCGTTCGCTGACCAAAAACTGCTTTCCCTCGCTAGCAAATAACCTGTAGTGTTTGGTTTTGATTTAACTGAAAATGGCCGGATGCAAGCTAGAACTTAAACACAAATGGAAAAGGTGTGGCTGCACATGGAAAACCACGTTTAAATGTATTTTAATTTTAACCAGCAGGTTGGTAAATATTAAGGGTTAATAGCTTTGTAGTGTGAGCAGTTAAACAGAAATACTGGAAACACTGCCGCTGGTTAGCTCTACCTGCGCCAAGTGGTTTCTGTTCAAAAAGTTGATCAGCATCACCACGGTTTGTGTCTTTCCTGTGATCGTTTTCTGAGGAAATGAGCACATTTTCTTGTTAATAAACTAACAGCAAAGCCAAGCCAGCAACAAAAAAAGAAAGACAAGAAAAACAAAATGATGGGGAAATTGTTTTCTGGCAAATGTCAAACTCCAAGGTTTAAAGTCACAGAAGGACATTAGTGGGAGTACTGAAAGAAAAAGCAAGAATGCAATTTTCTCTGCATCTGCCAAGTCAAATGCAAACTAAGTGCTTAGCCTATTTTTGCAGCCTGAATTGTGTGTCTTAAGCCAACTGCCACAGGCTGCCAAATGACTGACAGGCCAGAAAATGAACTACAAAACCATCGGTCACTGGTGAATAGGCATGCTTACTACTAAAACAATGTATTACTGGCCACTGATTAAATTTAGAGTAAGTATATCTTCCCACTGGTAAACAAAAGCAGTGACTAGCAACATGAGGAGAACAGCTAGTTACTCAGCCACTCAGTACACTGAGGTTTGGCTGACTAATACTAAAGTAATAATGCAAGTGTAACAACGAAAGAGCAACATGTTAGTTTCACTGAATAAATGATGTGTGATGGAACTTTTGAGTAATCACAGTGTGACAACAGTTCCAGTTGAGGGCTCAGGCCACAGCAACAGCTTCAGTTATCTTTTGAACAACAGGTACACCAGATAATTATTGGTACTGCACCAATATGTCTGATAGAGTAAACAAGCTTAGCGGTGGTTGGCTGGCAGCTCATGTTGCAGACCCCGGCTACAAACTCAACTTTTCTCTCCATTTATTTCTTAATAAGAGCCTGAAACTGAACAAATGTGCTGTTAGGATGAAGAATTCACCACTTTAAAACGTTTAAATTATTACAGTATTACATTTCAAGCTGTCTGAGTCCAAGGCCAGAATCATCTGATCGTCAGGTATAAAAGGCAGGCTGAAAAATGAACTCCTGCCAGGGAAACTTTCACGAAACAAGCTGAACAATTGTTTAACTGACAGATCACAAAAGGTGAAACTAAAGTTCCAATCTAAATCTAGGCTGATCTGTTTATAAAATGTCAGAAAATACTAAAAAGTCACAAGTTTCCTAAAGCCTAAAGATGACTCTCTTTGTCCAACTCGAGGTCCAAAACCCAAAGACATTCAGATTTACTATCATTAAAAAAGAGGAAGAAAACGGCAGATTTTTACAGAAGCGTGATCTATAGTGAATGAGAAAATGCCAAAGACTGTCACAACAGTTGCAGATGCATTTTTGACTTTTCATTTCAGCTCTTCTACTTTATGATGCAGACTTCACATGGTTTTGCTTTTATGCCGTTTTTCCACTCGGGCAATCTTTCATTAGGAAACGTGTCATGTATCTCAAATCCACCCGGCTCGGCAGCATTTGCAAGAAGTACAAGAAATGTATGCATCATTTTCTTTGACTGTATTGAAGAGTTGACAGAGCAACGTGACTCATTTCAGCTTGAACAGCTTACATGCAGACAACGGTTCCCCATTTAAAAAATGACTAATTTTAAAAAGGCTTTTTTAAATCCACAAAGGTTGCAAACACCAGCAGGAGCAGCTCATGTGTACTGCACACAGTATGCCATAACCTGCACAATGAGGTACGTTCTCTTGATGCATATGCATTCTGCAGCTCAGTACGTTTACACTCAAAGCAGTTTGGTATGGGACAGCGCTCAAAGCATGCATGCAGAGATTTCTTAAACATAGTAGTAGCTTAGGTGACAGGCCGGCAGCAGCTCTGTTTCATAATAGTTAATGCACTCAGAGAATACCAATATATACTAAATTATTACCTAAAGCACCGCTATCATTACACGATGCTCCTGACAATTCCCATCCCCTCTGAAGACAGTGGTAAACATACAAATAGCAGCATTAGAGCACAGCCTATTTCTAGAGCGATGACGACAGTGGCTGCCAGTCTAGCCAGACTAAGTTGCTGTTGGTTATCATCTCCACAGTGTGTGTGTGTGTGTGTGTGAGTGTGAGTGAAAGAGAGAGAGTCAAGAGTGAGAAAGAGACACAGATACCAATCGTGTCCTGCACCACACACACCACTTACAGCCAACCTGGCCTCTCCAAATACAAATAAGTGTGCCCACTGAAGCATCAAAGTGAGTAAACATGAAATATATAAATCTACCATAATGAATCACACTTTCCGCTAGATACAAATGTACAAGTAAAACATTTAAGACGCGTCTCCCCGTGTGTTTGTGAGGTGTGTGGGTGTCTCTGAATGTGTATGCGCATATCACTCTCAGCAGGCCTTTAGTGTCGTGTTGCCAACAGATCAGCAATTCTGGAAACGCCGCTCCAGTTTGGCTCTGAGAGAGGAAGATGAGGCATGTCAGTGAGAGTGAGTGTGTGTGTGTGTGTGTGTGTGTGTGTGTGTGTGTGTGTGTGTGTGTGGGCAGTGGGGGGGAGGGGGGTGTTGGTATGTTGGTATTTGACCAGCGAGAGTAAGAAGAGAGTTTCCCCGGCTGGGTGTGAGCGTCAGTGTTTTCGTACGAGGGCTGCAGCACGCTCCCAACTATCACGGATGACTCAAGTGTGTTAGTGTGCAGCTGGTGCTCCCGTGGGTATTTATACGTGGCGATGAGGTGTGGAGGAACTCCTCTGGTTCAGTCCTGGGGGTGCAAGGGAGTCACCCACTCACTGCTCAGGGGCATCCCACAACACCCTCCCCCCCCCATACATACAAATACAACAAAACACACAACAGTTGACTGCTGCTGATAAAGTAGGCATATCAAATAGGTAACATATCCAGCCATTATGCAACTCCAGTTTGTCTTAAACTACAGATAATACTGAATAACACATTTGAGAACCCCTGCCCTACAGCTAGATTTATTTTCCAAAAGCACAATAGCTTAGTTAAAGCTGAATATATTTTGCTTTGGGGCAGTTGGTCCTCTAAATGAGGAAACTGAATGCATCACTTGGGGCTCTGGGAAATTATCAAGGGCATTTTACACCATTTTCTGGGCAAAAGATGAATCGATTAATGGAGAAAAAAAAAGATAATTAGCTACAGCCCTAAATAAAGGGTACTTACTGTAATACAGCACATAAACACAGGTAATGTTTCCCTTAAAAAAACACATATATATTATATATAATATAATATGATGATTTCTGTGAGAATAATTTAAAAACTGTCCTGTAAACTGTAAAACCCTGGCATCCTTAATGCTTCAGCGCATGTATCACAAAACCATAACAAACCAACATCGTATGCGTGACAGTGTCCATCAGTGTAACTTCCTTACCTTCTTTGCCAAGCTTCACGGCTTCACCGAGGCAGTAAAGCTCTCCGTCGCAATTATCCAAGGACTTGTCTGCGTCTGAGTAAACACGAGAGCCACTTACAAACACGCAGAGGCATTCACAACAAACTTTGGGGCCATGCGTGGAGCCATGCTGCTCCGGGGCTGGCTACCAGGTTAGCATTAGCTTGCTAGCGCCCGAGCTGGCTACCTAAAGCAAGTGAAGCTGTCAGAGCTAACAAACTTACAGCTGGACAGGATATCGTTACCGCACGCGCCAATGGTACAGACGGTGAAATGTAGCGGTTAGCTTTACTCCCGTGCCTGTGCACGGCTGTTAAAACAAGCTATTAATATTGCATTTCGTAGTAGTATTTTTGACAGTTACTTTACTGTGCTTTGACAGACCCTGCATGGTGGAGGGGCTTACTCAACTCAATCACAGACAGTTGGACCACGCACTTCCCGACACTTTGTTCGCAAAAACAACAGGGCTACCGACGTGCGAACTTACTGTCAACAAAACGTAATTTAGCCGCACTGACGAAGGAAGACCAAGGCTCGCAAAGGAAGGTATCCAGACTTGGTATTTGGCGATCCAGTGTCGCCATTGCTCTTCCTTCTTGTTGCTTTGCTGAGAGCCGTTTTTCCTCTCTCTCCTTCGCACGCAGCAGGCGAAAAACGAAAGAACGAGATATGCTGACGTCATTGTCGGCGAGCTTCGGATTGGTTCGGCATCAGTCGGCGGTTTGAGCGCTTGAGCTACAGACGGTTCAAAAGTTCAGGATGTAACAGCCAAAAGACTATTAACATTACACAGATTTCTGACTGTAGGAAAGTTACACGGTCACTTTAGAACGTTTTTTATTTGAATAGCACTGGCTAATCTAACTGAAAAAAGATAAAACAAGAAGGGGGAATTATTGAGAAATTATAACACAATTTACATCTGAATGCAGATTTGTTATTCAGCAATTCTCTACCAGATATTTAAAACACTTTTAGTGTAGTTATAATAACCGGACCCTATCTAGTTAATATTGCTGATTAAGAACAGCTTTGGATACATTTGGTGATACATACCTTATCTGAAGATAACACTATCTGTATTGATAGGCTTAATTGGTCTGACCTTAGTATTAAAGACACATTATACCAGGAAAACGTACTTGAAATAAAAGCAATTTATGTTATGTACACTATACTCACTATACTGAAAAACTGTGGCAATTGGACATTTTGTAAATATCAAAATAAGTATATAATATTAGACCAGGCAAAAATGAACATGTGGATGAAATCCACACCGCTGTTCTCCTTTATGCTCTATGTTGAGGCTGGAAATATTAAGCCCTTGTTTGAACCTAAAAATGTACCAATGCTATATTAAAATCTTCTCTCTGCTTCATTGAAAGAAATTACAGTAGTGTGAGGGCTTGCCAGGAAGTTGCAAAGTAATACGTTTAATAGATTTTGGAAAGAGGAGGTCATAACACTAAAACCTCTTTACTATCGAACATTATGGTGTTAGTAGCCCAGATTATATTGTGCGGTTACAGCTGCAACACTACTACAGCCTTTTTTATCGTTGTGCATAGCAAAAACTTTCATTTTGATCAGTTGGCGTCACTGAGGGCCTTAAAAGGTCTGAATATTTTGGCAGCCTGTGCAGGTTAGGTCAGAGGTTAGCCACCACTGCAAACAAAACATCTACATAACATGACTAGCAGTTCCCAAAGTGGGGCCCAGGGTACAACCAAGGGTCATTCGGTGAGGCACAAAGGTTCCCATGCAAAATCCATAGTTTGATTTTAAGTGTAGCCTATATTGCAATCATAATGTCTCTTTAAAATGGATGTGGTACACAGGTGAAAGAGTAATTTTCATCTACATCATGCGTTTATAAGAATTTGATAGAGGACATGTCTGAAGATGTCTGTATTACCTGGTCATTACAACTAGTTTTCCCAGCTTCTCATGGCTCAGTAGGTCAAGCTCATGGCACTACATTGACCTCTTGTGGCTGAAAACAGAACCTGCACCCGCAAGTTTAAAGTCAGGCTAGAGGGAGGTGACACATGGATACTATACTTTTCCAGAAACTTAATGTCAAGAAGATCACTCATTTTGTCTCCCATTATGATAATATTAAACAAACTGGTCACTTAAACCCATTTTCTTTTGTTTTCAACAGATCCAACACAGCAGTTCTATGGTACAGTTGCACGTCGCCTACATCTTAATCTAAGCCTCAAAATTTTGCGCCACAAAGACACCTGAGCTGAACGCAAAGCTTAAAATTTACGTCTGAAGATCTATTTTGGAAATGTTCACATAGATGTTCCTGGGTGCAGATATTGACCACCGAGTCGAGGCATGACACGTTGTGGTCAAAAAAATGTGATCAAATGATGCGGCATGAAGTCTGTTTTAGCTGAATCAGAGGGAGAGGGAGAAAACCCGAGGCGGGTGGAGATACAGAGGAAATGACAGCCTTATATGAGGGCAAGGAAATGACTTTGATTAGTTCATAATGACATGTCAAATCAGGTCAAATCCTCTCTCACACACACACACACACACACACACACACAGAGTCCATACACATACATACATACACACACATACATATCCATACACACTTCATATGATAATCTGTGGTTGCAATTCTTTCTTTCTATCCTCCCTCCTCTTTCGCTCTCACTCACGCTCAAACACACAAAGGATGACTCAACCACAACATTGTGTTCGTTTTCCCGACAGTGATCGCTGAGGTGAGAGGACAAACCAGGAAACACAAGTACTATTTTTATGTCTCTTCAAGGGTCATGATAATGGTTTTGGGTCACAAACGCTTCAACGTCTTCAAAAAGCTTTCACTCTTTTATTTTCCTTCCATGTGGCAGCATGACAAAAAAGTGACAAACACACTCACAGGCACAGTCACAACAGGACGTTCAGTAAAGAGATTCATCAAAAATTGATTCATTTTTATTGAAAAAAACAAAACAAAGGTACATTGAAATTGTGCATGTCACAGAGTGAATGTATGTCTCTCTTGAATAAGACAGTTTGGCAGGTTAAATGCATAGGGATCGTTGACAAAGCTATAGCTAGTTGGATGATGGTTACAAGAGTGCAGAGGCATAACCAGTACACCAAACACTTTTGTCCTTCAGAAAAGTTAAATGGGTCTGCATCATTCCACTTACATTTTTACTATATCAAAAGGCAACAGACAATAAATGAACCTCAGAAATTCCTTCAAATAATCACTTACATATACTGAAAATACAAAATAAGGCACAAAAGTGACAGTTTATAAAACGCAACACCAGCTCACTCTTTGGTGTCTCATTGGGGATAAAAAAAAACAACAACTAGAGAATCAAAACATAAGGCGTACAGGTTTGAACCACGGAGATATGAAAGCTTCAACAGTTCAAAATCAACATAGTGCTGCAGAGAAAGTGATGAATGAAAATTTAAATGAACAAGTTAAGAGGAATTAACTACAACATTCAAAATGATAACAACACAGAGGTTTAAAAAAAGAATGACACAATCAAGGAAGGATTTTCTTTTCAGCTGGTACCTTAGTAGAGACTAAATAAATCAAAGCCTTCGGACACTTAAGTTGCCAACTCTCAATCAAGTATTCTTTATAGATGTACACTCTCACAGTGCTTTGAAGGACATCATAAAAGCATATTAAGCACAATATGAGTGCACTGTGCATCATACGATAAGAATGGCAAACGCTAATATTTGGGATGGAAGCCATTTTTACACAACCCCTGTCGGAAGTGTCTTAAGGTTTATCTGAGCCGTCTCCTGTCCAGGAGGACGCAGGACAAAGACTTTTATATGGATTCACCTCATCAGTGTACGTTTTTTTTTATTAAACTCATTAGTTGTCTAGCAACACCTTCTAGCCACCACTAGAGGGCGCGTGGGAGAGCCAATGAATGACTTCATCTTTGAGCGAGCCACCTCTTTAGATGCACATGGTGCTTTGAATTTAAAAATTTCCAAAATATTGACACATTTAACACTCAATTTAAGGCTCAATTTCAGGGCTAACATCAAATGGATGTCAATAATTATTATAATGAATGTAATTGTGAAACTTGGCAATATGGTATAGAGAATTATGCTTCATAGTGCTCTACATTCATTAGTATATAATTAGGGCCCGAGCACAAACGCGTGCAAGGACCCTATTGTATTTCAAGTAATTATTATTATTATTTTTATTATTATGATTATTATTTGTCCAAATAAATTGGACTTTTGAAGGGCTATAGATGCTCAAAAACTCAATATTAACTTTGATATTTTGTGGGTCTCGCACATCAGTGTGGTAAAATGGCTCAGTAGCGCCCCCTACAAACCTTTAACAAACTAGTTTCACCTAGATGCACCGAATTTGAAGTACCCCTTGTGAGACAATCATCATTGGATTCACATGACAGCAGAGGGAGGAGGTTGGAGCCGAGATCGCACACACACACTCCCCGTCCTCTGAAATACTTTCGAGATGACAGAGAAACCAGCGCCAACGTTCATGACAGCAAAACATGATCGACAACTCTCAGCATCATTGGTTATGCTATAGTGTTAGGGAAAACCCTGATTAGTTTATTTGTAATGGACGCTCAGATGAATGATCTATTAATAAAATGATTGTGTGTGCCGACCCAGTCACCGGCCCTCACGGCCCAATCTGCCGCCCTGACGTGCGCACATGTGCGAGGGCCCGTTCATCGCTGCTTGCAGCTTTAATGAAACTTTAATGATAATACTTTCAGCCTGCATCCTAACATTGGACCAGAGAAGTAGGGAAACCTCACAAGACATAATGCTGCTATAAAGCTCAAGCTTAAATACACATTTGGTCATCGTCTGTGCATGCATGTGCTTACTAAAGCATAAGGAACAATCCAGGAAGTGTTGTAAGAAGGCACGCTTAAAAGGATTTGAGATTTTAATTGCATTGGTGTTGCTATAGTATGTAACAGGTAAAACGTAAAAAAAAAAATAGCAAAGGCTAATCTACACATGAATCCTTAGTTATAACACTTTCCTCCTACCGCTGCAGGGCTGCTTAGGCCTTCAGAGGTAATCTTTTGGGAACTTTCCATTGGTTTTAGAACTCATCTCAGTTCAAGTATGAAATGAATATAAGAGGAATTCAGCTCTGTGTACTACCTACACAGCTGCTGCTGTATTGATAACGTCAAAATCCAATATATATCAAAATCCGTCTGTTTTTAATTTTTAATCTGTTCTAGCAATTTATCCTTCATTTCATCTGTCGTCATCATCTTCACTGAGCTTTTCTTTAGTGTGTGTGTGTGTGTGTGTGTGTGTGTGTGTATGCGTAATAATGTCTTCATGCACACGTGGTCATACAGTGAGTGTATGGGCATGTGCTCAAACTGTGGCTGTTGATCTGTGTGTGGTGTGTTCATGTTGATATCTGTGTGGGACTGCGTGCTCGTGTTGCTTTACATCGTGCTGTATGTTAGATGGGTGCGGGGACCTGCTGTCTTCCCGGTCCGGACTGGGAGGAGAACTTCTGGGAGTGCCAACGGGTCTCCTTGTACACAAACCATGCGTTGCCCGCCCACACAAACATGTTGAGGAAGCCAAACACCTGGAAGAAAAGTTACAAATTAATAATACTAGAAAACACTTGCAATGAAGGATTTTATTACAATGTATGTATGTATATTTGCTGGGTTTTATATCAATCGCAAACCCACACAGTGTGGGACAGTTTGAGGGCTTACGCTGTAGTAACATTTTTGTTCGTTCCAACAAATCAGCTATGAACTTGTGACAGAAAATATTGAGCAGACCACGGCAACAGTGTCTGAGGATAATGAAAGTGTTATTGCTCAGTGTCTCATGACTGCGAGTGAGGCTGCTTAATGTTTATGCTGAAGTCTTCTAGCAAAGTATTATATAAACTGGGGGAAAGGAACCCTGCCAGAATCAATGACGCTGAGTTGTTGGGTTTTTTTCATAGAAAAATAGCCTCTCTACTGGCCAAAGATTTAGATTTTACAGGTCAGAATAAAATAGAAAAAATAGTTAAATGTATCATTTATCAGTTTTGTCAGGTGAATAAAGACTAATTGGTGCAAATGTAACAAAGATCTTGTTGTTTGTAAAGCTGCTCTGTATTTCTTCTCACCACGGAGATGTTGAGGGTCCGCATGTTGGTGAACTCTGTGACCTCACAGGTGACGTTGGTCCCCTTGCAGAGCGCCAGCGTGGCGCTGATGCCTTCCGTGCCTGTGGCGTCCTTCACATTCTGCAGGCCCTTCGCCCAGGCCGACGAACACACCAGCCACAGGAAGACCAGGATCGCTGTGAACACAAAGTCCTGGGAACGAGGAGGAACACCATCAGCTCTGCAGGAAGACGCTACAAGTCTATCATTTCAGTGACAAACTAAAGTGAAATGTAATCATTTTTCGCAAGGTCAATACTCACAAAAATGGGTCCAAAGTCAGAGTCCTTGTAGACGTGCATGTAGCCTAAATACACCAACAGAGCCACCATGCTGTACAGAAAGCAGACGATGGCGGTGGCCACAAAGAACTCCGCTGAGGAGGATGAGTCGCCCACCATGTGCGTCGTCGGGACAGAGTGGTTGCAAATGGTGGTGTTTCCCTGGACGAACGGGACCTGGCTTAACCTGGCCACAAAACAAAGACGGAAGGTTCAAATCGTCGTGTACTGTGCACAGAAGTGTGTTTCCTATTTGGCCAGTTAAGTGATGATAGGTGACACTTCAAACCTGCGTCTGCCGCTAAAAATGACTCCAGTCACACAACACCTCTGTCGAGATTCTCACCTAAACGGGTAGTGAAAGTTGGCGTTGAGAGTTTGATTGCTGCCGTCGCCGCAGAAGAGCGATATGATGTTGCGCCCTGAGAATCCGCCGCAGCTTCCAAAAGCAAATATGGCCGTGAGCTGTTTGGACAGACAAGAGAGAGCGAGAGATTGGGGAAATGGCTGAGAGTGAAGTGAGAAAAACCCCACTCAGCTTCGGAGAATCAATATCACACTCGAGAAACTTGAACTAAAATGCTGGAGATTTGTTTAAGAGGAGGGGGTGACATAAGAGTATTTTCATTCTAATGAGCCTACAATGCAAAAGTACTTTAATTGTATGGTTACGGCTTTCATTTACCAATAAACGTCTATCACAATTTAGTTTTACTGTTATCCTCCCTACATACATGTACCCTTGGACAATACCATTTGAAAGCGGCATGTAATGCCAGCAGAACTTCACACCCAGAAGAAAGCTGGCAGCCTAAAACATGACGTCAGCAGTAAAGAGCCAGAGGGACCAACAGATGGACTCCATTTTACTCTCACAAACAGCTGAAAATAAAACTCACTACTCAACAATTTTTACAAGATTTCTCAAGTCCTTTGCTTCATACATTCAGGGTTTTTTCTAATGGAAATACCAAAATATCTAAATCACAGTTCTCATTGCGTTTAGATAAAAGGAAATGGCCTTTACAACAAAAGTCTTTATTTGTACCATTTTCAAAATTCTTTTCTGTATCATGTTACAGTTTGCTCCTCATCCAGTCATCCAGCAACACCATATGGACCAAACAGCAAGAAATGTTTTCTAACATGTGTGACCTGAGGGGATGATTTAGTAGACCTTCCTCTCACAAAACTGCTATAAAATACAATAAATGTGGCTTACATGGCTGCACTAATGCTGTTATTCAGCTCAATTCTTTCTTGCAGAGGCAGAAAGCATCTGACTCAGCATGTATGCCATGTGACACTAATACCCTCCTTAAAGCCAACACATACTAAATTCTTTTAGTCAGGGTGGCTGCTACTAAGCTTAACCCTCAAGTCGCAGCAGGCCAAACAGTGATCATACAATCCATGGGCATTGAGCTCAGTCAGACTCCCACTGATATCACTTTACTCATACTTCCTGGGTAAAGATGATCTAGCATGAAGATCTGCACTATATATCACACGGGAATGCAGAGGAAGATTTTGTTCTTCTCTTTTCAACAGTTTTTTCACACATTTTCCGACATGCATAGCTTTCTGTCTCTGCCCGTCATCACACATCCTGACCGAGCTTGCCAGTACAACAGGCAGCTGCGCTGCACTACATTAATATCACAGAATAAAGCGAAACCACAGAACTGTCTTGCTTCACAGAGAAGCCACTTCCCAATCATGTGGGCTAGGAAAAAGCAAACAGGCCTTTAGCTCAGCTACTGTATGTCTTGCGGTAAAGGAATATTGCAAATGAAATTGTTTTTTAACAATCTGACAACAACACTGACCTAATATCACCTTAAAAAGCTGACATGGTTAACATGCTAGCAAACAATGGCTGATTTGCACATGTAGCAGACACAGGGCAACATTAGCCTTCATTTGGAGTCGTGTTTCCGGCCACCTGACAGATGTAAGTCTAATATTCACTCTGCTGTTAGCTCCGTTTTGCTTTCCACCAACTCTTGAGGGACTCATCCATCTCTTTAGCTGCTAAATGCACTATGTTCAGCAGCTTTGTCGGCCTGCTGTTTGGCGCTTGGCAGGTAGCGGAGAGAGATTTTAGAGCTTTTCCACTGAAAACAGCTGCCTGATGAGGCCGGACGCGATGCTAATGAGAGCCATGAGAGTGAACCAAAACAGTAACGTTTCAGGCTTAAAAAGCAAAACAATGAGCAGAAAGACGCTAAATCGCTCTACAGATCTGAGGGGAACCGCAGAGTCGGATGATAATTCTCTGTTGGTTCACTAATAGTACCTGTCACGTTACACGTAGCCATTTGATCTACTGTTAATACACACATTTTGATTACAACAGCTTTAAGGTTCAAAGCTTCAGGCTCTACAGAACACATGAACATCAGATTCAGCAACTGAAAGTCATCAAAATGAGGCAGATTGTGTAAATTCACTTTGAAAGCATTTCTGTTCAGCATGCAGTGGACAGGGAGTGGATCACATCATGTGATGACATCGCACGTTGCAAGGTAATGACATGCGCCATAATCTCACGACACACTGAACATAATATAAAAAAAAAAAAATACTTTTAACTGACCTCTTAAATTCACTTTCATCAGCACAACCGTATCACACATACACCTACCCCTGAGAAATGCTTACGACAGGACACCTCTTCTTTTTGCCTTTAGCTTCGCACCACAAGACCCACGCACGCACATACAGTACATCTACGCACACACACACACACACACACACACCTCGAGGCCTCCCTCCAGATGTTTCTCCAGATGTCACTGGCTGCCACTTCCTGTTTTTTTGGCTACACACCACAGTGAGCTACTTCTCGAACATTCTTGTTCCACAGACTCTGTCACTCATGGAGCCTCAGCATGAACAACTGTAATGGTCAGCATGGACCACACACACACACACACACACACAGGAATTATTTTGCTTATGTTCACATTTTTAAACAGAGCATGAACACTTCACTGCACAAACACAGTCGGACAGTTGGGTATTTTGTCATGTGTCCAATATCACCATTCAGTCCTAATTAAGGCTACAGGTGGCACTTTGTCCAAACATGGCGACTGCCAGAGACTGTGGACACAAAGCAGTACCTTGCAAGTCCTTTATCTCGGGTAAAATGAAAGGCAGTCTTCACTCATAACCAAGCTGTTAGACAGGATAAGCAATTTGCACACAGACACCCCTCACGTGTAATAAAGGTCAACTTGTAGGTTAACCATGCATGTGATGCAAATAATGAATCTAGTACAAATAGTAAATCTGTATAAAAGAAAAAGATTGCTTCTATGAAATGGGAATGACTTGTAACCTGTCTGACCACTTTCAAGAAAAGACTAAAGACTCATTTGTTCCGGGAATACAACAAACACTACCACATTGGCTCCATAAAGTTCAGCATATCGTGTGATAAATTATATGAGAATTGTTGTCTAGCTTGATCGTACTGTGATTGATAATGAACGGACATAATCTGTTTCTAGATTTAATGCTCTTTTCGTTTTTGCCACTGGCAGCGATGTATTTATCTACAGCACTTGTGATTCATCACCAGCACTCATATTATTTGATACGACATCTTGTTGTTTTCGTCCATGATTCTATGCACTTTATGTAAAGCTCTTATTTGGAAGCCACTTTGGATAAAAGTGTCTGCTAAATGCCTAAATGTAATGTAACATTAGCTCCCTCACCAAGAAGGCCCAGCAGAGGAAGTTCAACCTGCCAAAGATGATGGTGCACTTTTACACCTCCATCGTTGAGTCCACCTTAACCTCCTCCATCACCATCTGGTATGCTGCTGCCACTGCCAAGGACAAGAGCAGACTGCAGCGTATCATTCGCTCTGCAGAGAAGGTGATTGGCTGCAATCCGCCTTCCCTCGAGGACTT
>JAVQJD010085537.1:0-74559 GCA_036023655.1 Nannoperca australis | reverse complement strand
CACACACACACACACACACACACACACACACACACACACACACACACACACACACACACACACACACACAGATAAACTCCAAAATACACCTTGTCTCTAATATGCTGCTATCTAATATTCTGCTTAGCTAAAATGAAGTTTACTTCAATGAGAATCTGTAGCGTTGATGATTTTTGCAGCTTATCTAAGCACCAATGGAGGCGGTGGGAGGAACTTTAATGCACGTTGCATACAAACACAGACAACAGGGCATTACAGTAGTAATGCAGTACCAGGAGGGCAGTTAATTGCCCTGCCAGTGATAATTCAATACTTGACCCCTTCAGCTACACAGACACATGACAGCCTGTTCCCATGTGGACGTAGATGTACCTCCTCCAGATCGTCCAGTTCCTCCAGGCGAGTACGAACTTTCTCTGAAACAGCCGAGGATCCTGGACTTGGAGCTTTTCCTGCAGCGCCAACAGGAGTGATGTGTTTGAGTGTGAGGAGCTTTTGACCACATTAAACACACACAGCCTCTGAATTGTTTCTATACATTACTTAGAGCAGTTGTGCTAAAATGGATTATTTTTGCCACTCTGATGCAGCACAACAGGCTGTAAACACAACATTAATAAACACTGTATATACACTATACACTATATTATCACCTTATAAAGTTGTTATGGCTAACATGTTAGCAAACAGTTGCCTATATACACAATGTTATTCTCCTTCTAGCTCTGGTTTATGTGTTCACCAGCTAGTTGCTAACTCTTAATATAGATGCAGCCTCAGATATTCATGACCCTACAACCCTTTTGTTTACATGTTTGTGCCGTCAAATTATTACGATGAATACAAACAAACAAAGTCTTACCTCTATCAGAACCCATGAAAAGATTCTATGAAGACAAAGAAATTGAAGTTAGGTTTCACACACAATATACTCACACATATATTACATATGTAGTAATATTGTTGTTTATAGTAACACAACAACTTGCTGTTACGACGGAGGACGACTCACAATTGAGAGCTTTTCAGTGGTGGTGAACCTGGCCAGGATCTCTCCTCGTTTTGCCGACCAGGGTTCAAAGTCTGGTCCCACCGCCTCCTCCTCCTTCTCCTTCTTCTTCCTCCCCAGGTCCTGGAAGCACAACATCACTCTTTAAAAAAAAATTTTTTCCACCTCTGTGTGTGTTTCTTTAAAAGCTTAGAAAAGCTTCTGGAACAGAACTCGTTTAAGCGACAACTGGTCTGTCGGTGGGGTGAACTGACCCCTGCAGAGGCGCTGTGTGACATGGCTGGAGGCTCACTGGCCGAGGCCGCGGCAAACATGGAGAGGGGGTCGGTCCCGTCCATCATGGAGCTGAGGGGGTCCGGGGGCGCCGAGGACGAGGAGGAGGAAGACGAGGAGGTGCTGCCTTTACGAGCCCCGCGGCGGGTCTTTGTATCTGTCACCTGGGTGGAGAGGAGAGAGAGGGCACCAAAGCCACCTTTTAAATGCAATTCAATGCAAATGCGTTTAACTACGCTGATGCTGTGATGCTGTGACAGAGACCAACGTTTTCTGAATGCATGTGTGCAGAGCTGATAGTGATAGTAAACGGCAGGGAGATAACAGCAGAGGGTGTACCATGATGGGTTTGAGGGGATGGTAGTCTCCAAACTCAACCGGAGCAGCCTCAGGACGACATCTCTGCAGCTCGGAATCATAGTTGCGCCCGCGGGAATGCCTTGTTAGACAGACAGACAGACAGACAGACAGGACACCAGACCAGGTTCAGCTGTTTCTCCGTCTGTTACAACTGATGTTATCAATCTAGCAATCTGTTGTCTTGCCTTAAACAAAGGTCTGTGGTGGCAAAAGACACCCAGCTGTCATCATGGGAGGAACATGTCAGCTCATGACAGAGACATGAGTTATCATTAGCTATTATTACTCTAAGGAATTAAAGTAAAATACTTGAAGTAACTCTATGCACTATGGATTTTGCTATCAAACAGCATCTGGAAACTGGAACAGACTTATCATATGTTATCATCTACATTTAAATCTAAACTACTTAATTATGGTAGTGTTACAACACCCGTGTAATAACTTTGACACATCGCAAATGCTTTGCTAGACTACAACCAAACCATAGCCAAAGGGGGTATTTGATCTGTGATAACAACACTTGGTAATGCTGCATTTAAAATCCATGCAGAAGAAACATGAGTCTCATTTGAGACGCGAAATTATGATAAAGCTCACGTACGTTCTCATAAATCGCAAAATATCAACAGACACATGATTTAACCGATTTATACAGATGATAAGTGAGTATTTTTAATTGGGAAAAAGAGCATCTTACCACTGCACCGCAGCCATTTTTCTACAATCATATGACACCACCTCAGTAACGTTACTTCCTGGTTGTGCCAAATGTTGGGAAAGCGCTGTTTTTGGTTTTAAATGGGCATCCCGTTAAACATTCCTTGTTGTCATCGTAAGGACTGCCACTGTGAATATACGATATGATGTAATTTTACCATCTGTAGCAACGACAGCGTGAATTGAAAGACGTTTTAATGAAATGTTACAGCAGAATATTTCAACATCAACTTCATTTCCCAGTATACATTGCGCGCTTTCAAGCGAGCTGCCACCAAAGGTAAGAAAAGAGAGAAGGTACCACTTCGGATAATTTTTCGGGCTCTGAACCCCTTTTCGAGAAACGTCCCCCTTGTGTAACGGGTTACTTGGAGCAAATCAAGCAAACTGATTAAACCTTGGTGGAACAGTCGTTGACCCCCTACAGCTACATTTTACAGTAACCTTTCTCCAGCGGTCGGATTAGTCGACCGGAATACGTGTTTCTTTGCAATTTCTAGATGAAAACTCTGTTCAATAGACAATCTTTGGGGGCACCGCCGCTCAATGCTGTGGGGCTGCAGCAGTCAGTGGGGAGTTTAGCTAACAGCTTAGCTTGACCATGACCTGACCGTAGTGCCCCAGCAGGCTTGCCCGCCCCGTTCACCTGACCAGGTACAGTACGTCAACGTCAAGCTTGGTCCTAGTCGGTGTGCTGGATTTATTTAAAAAGACTCTTAACATGGGCGGGTTGAAGGAGGCTGTAGGCAGTTAGCAGTTAGCCGTTAGCATGGACTGTTGTAGCTAATTGGGAGTCCGCTTTCATCTAACCACTGGTTGTCAAGATGAGATATTAAGTTAAAATGCCGGATAGTATAATTCAGTCGGTCAGGGTGAACTCTCTCTATGTGGACATTGGTTTATCTCACTCGTCTGTTGAATTATTCAGCCCCCATTTCGACAAGGATGCTATCCTCTGTGTGTTGTTTTGAAAGCTACATGGTACAGATACTGACCAAAGCAAAATACCACATTATAGTTTTGTCTGTGTGTGTCTGTGTCTGTGTGTGTGTGTGTGTGTGTGTGTGTGTGTGTGTGTGTGTGTGTGTGATGATTGTACCAGAGTGACTTATGTCTTCAAAAATGATTTCTCTTATTTGACAAAGAATACCATGTGAATCTTAGTTGAAAAATGATAGATATGAATGAAAACACATTAGGAATGCATATTATTGTGTACAATTCCACTGAAAAGAAGATATGTGGTCGTATTGAACCAGCCGCTTGTCTAAAAGTGAAAATCAGCAGGCACGTCTTCCTGCTGTTTCACTGAGGGAGACTGAGATGGCAGGACCAAGTAAAGCTTATTACTGTGACACACAGCCAGTGATCTTCCTCTCTGTTAAGCCCAGATTTAGGGCAGCGGGTTTCCATAGAGACTGCGGTGCCCTGCTGTGTGCCACTCTTCCTTGTCCTCACTGTCTCTGCCAGGTACAGAACATGGAAATGAACATTACACCTTTTTAAAGGTCCTGTTTATTCAGCCGGGCAGCGCAGAGGTGTTGCTGCATGTGTCTTCAGAGGGTGGAGCATTTTTCAGATTTATTTACACTTTCTCTCACATCACGAGATTGATTCCAGCCTCTCTGAACTTCAGCTAGAAGAGTTTCCTCTCGAACAACAGCTCTCCTCCTGATATTTGCAATAAAGAAATCCAGCAGATTCTCCTCCAAATGTGGCCTGGTTAATCATGATCAGTTAAAATACAGAGTAGAGGTAAGAAGTCACATTCGTATGGAAGCTCATTTCTGCCCCCCCCAAAAAAGACGAAATGTTTAGAATGACATAAACTTAATGATGTGATACTATTTTTTTTTTCTGGTAATGTGCTTCCATACCTTTGTGTGGCTTAATTAAACTAACGTTACAGAATGAATGTGGTCATGATTTATTAATGTTGCACCTTTTGAATGAATATCAAATGGTAAACCTATCAGCATCCTCACGTGAGACAGTGACAGACGGGGCGCGCGTGTGTCACACTTGCAGCGCTTCTTCCTCACAGGTTTTTGCTCACTTATTGCACTTACTGGCAATAAGTGACGGTGCGAAGCGATAAAACCGAGAGGTCACTAATATGGATAGTCGAGTAGCAGCTGATGGCAAAGAGAGAGGGCAGCTTGTTGTCTGCTAAATGTCCTGGTCAGCATCTCTCATTATTAATGCCGTTCCTTTTTTGCAGAACCTGGACAACCCTTATCTGTGAAACCGATACTCACGCTCATGAAATGATGCCCCGGATCAGGTGTCCACTTTATTTCTTCTTAAGACATTCATCCCTTTGCATTTCCCTCTTATAGGGTTACCACTCTGCATCTCCACTGCAAGTTTGTATAAGGGTTTTGGCCTCCAGATCTGGATTTGCTGTGAATTATTAACGGGACAAGTTGATTTTCAGGAGCTGATGGACGTAGCTCATTACCTGATAGCCTTTGTACCTTGTTTTCAAGTACCGTGTGTCCCACGGATGCCGTCACTGAACTTGATTGACTAGTGTTTTTTTTTTTTTTTAGTAGAGGGAGAGTAGGAGGGGGAGTCTCTTGGCTGCTTTCCTTCTGCCTCTGCTCTTGTATTGTGGTTTACTGGTGTTCCTGCTGGTTTACCTTTCAAATGCACCACGGGCACCAAGCAGAGATGACAGCGGAGACCTCGGCGGCCGTCAGGCTCCGCTACGAGGAGCTGCTGTTCTGCGCTGCCTGCGTTTGTAACTGTTGGACCGTGTGCCTCTGTGTCTGTGTGTGTCTGGAAGGCAGAGCGTGCAGGAGAGGAGGAGGAGGCGGCGGTGGCATGCGCGTTGGCAGCAGCTGGAGGTGGCAGCTGTCCCGGGCCATGAGGCTGGCGCTGCGCTGGTGCCGGCCGTGCCGTCCACAGCAGGGAGGCCAGGGCGGGGGAGCCGAGCCGCGGATCGCCGGCAGGTTTCTGGAGCTGTGGAGCTACAGCAAGCTGCTGCTCCGGTCACTGTACTTCAACAGCATCTGCAACTCGGACACTCTGCTGGACTGTGCGTTCGAACCCGTCTACTGGATCGTGGACAATGTGACCCGCTGGTTCGGTGTGGTGAGTTGTTGTTGGCAGATCTGCAACGATTAACCGATTAGTCGATCGAAACAAAATGAACAATTGCACAATGCAAAAATGTCTTCTTAAATGGGAAGATTTTTTTTGTCATTTCTGACAGTAAATGAAGAGTCTTTGGGTTTTGGGCTGTTGGTTGGACAGTAGAAGCTATTTTAAGGCATCGCTTTGGGAAATTGTGATGAGCATCCCCCCCCCCCCCCCAGAACTATGTTCCTCACCCTCTCTCTTCCTCAGGTGTTTGTGTGTTTGGTCATCCTGCTGACGACCTCCGTTGTGGTCATCGTCTACCTGTTCGTCATACCCACGATCCTCAGCACGTACGCCGCGCACTGGATTGCCTGGCACCTCTGCTGTGGCCACTGGCTTCTAGTCATGGTGGTTTTCCATTACTACAAGGCCACCACCACCTCCCCAGGACACCCGCCCAGGGTACCAAACGCCTCATAGGCTGACAGCAAAACGCTGACATGCTTTAGCAAGATGTTTACTGTGAGCTAAAGGAGTTTAAACAGTGTAAACAAAAGGATGATTTTTTTTTTGCTTGTGCTTTGTTACAATTCAATGATTGGTATTTTGTGGATATAATATCTGTTCTAAGAAGACAATAATACATCTCCTAAATGTTTTTTTATTTTAGGACAAAATTCATATTCCCTCGGTGTCCATCTGCAAGAAATGCATCACTCCAAAACCGGCCAGGACGCACCACTGTAGCATCTGCAACAGGTGACATAATCAGATAATAATCCTTGTGTACAGAGTTTGTCAGTTTCTTGTCTTTTTAATCCTTCATGGTGAAATGTCTCTTTTTATTAAAGGTGTGTTATGAAGATGGACCATCACTGTCGTATCCTTCTCAAAAGCAACAGATTAAAAAGAAAAACTCAAACGTGAATTCCTGAAAAAAAGAATTTGACTTTATTTTGACATTTCCCACTTTGTACACTTTCTTTTTATCTTAACATGTTTCCAGCTTGGCTGAACAACTGTGTGGGCCATCTGAACCACCGCTACTTCCTGTCCTTCTGCCTATACATGACCCTGGGCTGCATCTACTGCAGCATCAGCAGCAGGCACCTGTTTCTAGAGGCCTACAGTGCTATAGAGGTTAGGCCACCTGTATCTGTGGGTGGGGGTTTTCTTTATCCTCTAGGCTAACCCCACTCTGTTATTTCTGTGTTTTTGTTAGCATTGCTCCGGTTTAGTTTAGCCTACCCATATTGTAAGTATTTGTAAGTAAGCCTGACTATTTCCTGTCCCCCTTCAGAGGTACTATCAGACCCCTCCTCCGACTGACACCTTAACGGAGACCACTTCTCAGAAGTGTATTATCTTCCTCTGGGTTCTGACCAGGTGAGGAACCCTTCACCACTTATATTCCCCGTGTTTAAACCTCTGTTTAAGCTTGACAGCGTCGGGTCGTAATGTGTCCCCCTGCAGCTCAGTGGCAGTGGCTCTGGGAGGACTCAGCCTGTGGCACCTCATACTCATCAGCAGAGGAGAGACCAGCGTGGAGCGGCACATCAACAACAAAGAGACCAGAAGGCTCCAGGAGAAGGGCAAGGTACATACACTCGTGTCCAAAGTCAGTATTGGACCACTGTTGGCTTTGGAGTCAATGTTTCAGACAAAAAGCTTAAAGGACATTATTGATGTATGGCTGTTAATGTTTCTTCCGCTGTAATGCAGGTGTTCAAAAATCCGTATCATCATGGTGTGATGAACAACTGGAAGATACTGTTAGGTGTGGAAAAAAGGAGGTGAGTACAAATGTTATAATCAAGATTTCAGTCGAGGTTGATTTAAGCATCACCCATGGTTACCGTGGTGAAAGCAAGTGCAGTTTAATGCCACAGCAACTGATGTATCGGTTTGCAGTGCAGCCAAACAGTCTCATTGTTTCAATAAAGAACTGCGTCAATTTCGAAGCAGTAGAAATATCTGGACCAGCGCGGCTGCTCTCATGAACGAGATAAAGTTACGCTGCAGTAGATGCACGCAGGTTTCTGTGGATCCCTTGTACAGTGGGGTGATCTTTATCACAATTCCCACTGAGAGTGACTTTGATCAATAAGTGAAGTGACATATGAAAGTCAACTCCTGAACCAGACTACATGGTTGTTTGTTCTTCTGTTCCTCAGTCACTGGTTCACGCGGGTCCTCTTGCCCTCCAACCATCCTCCCACCGGGGATGGCATCGTGTGGGACTGCAAATTCACCAGAAGAGACCCCATGGCCATCTGATCCGCACCCTTTTACTCTAAACCATATCAAAAAACGTGCTCAACCTTTATCCTGCATCTTCACTAAAGCAACGGGGGCTTGTGGGGACCGTAGAAGAGAAGCTCTCACGTTCATCTGTTTCCGTCTGCTGCTACAATCATTCGACAAAGAAAACTTTGTAGTTACACAAATCAAGAATTAGTTGCTGCGTTGGTATTTGCACTTTGCAGCCATGCAGAAATGACCACTAGTGATTCATCTTCTTAGGATCAGTTCTCACCTTTCCAGCTGTCACCAGTTGACCTCTCACAGTAGGTAAAGTGCAGATCTAGCCACCAGCCAAAGTCGCCCCGGGGCCGCGGCGCTGTTGATTAATATAAATTATAAATGGTGCTGCTGGTCAGTATCGTTGTCAAGTCGAAACCTCTTTCTCCCAGCCGTTTCTGAAGAAACGTCAGGTGGAAGTGGCTCAGGAGGGGTTGGCGGTTCCATCTCCTGTCCACAAGTGTCCATGGGCAAGACACTGAACCTTAAGTTGCTCCCGATGGAGGCTAGCACCTTGCACGGAGGCTCCTTTGCCATTGGTGTGTGAATGTATGTGTGTGTGACTGAGACCTATCTGGGGTATTTAAGTGCTTTGGGGACCGTTGAGGTTGAAAAAGCACCGTATAAATGAAGTCCATTACCTTGTGCATTTCTTGAACTGAAAATCTTCCTTTTGACTAGTGTGTAAATAAGGAGGATGGATGGAGTGTAAGGCAGTATGGGAGAACACCACAGCTTGCAGTTACAGCGTCTTAAAGGTGCTTTGTGTTGCATTTTCAAACATCACCACAGCACCGTTTAACAAATCAGTATGATTGGTCGTTATTACAGTTATTGCTTTCAAATGAACGTAGTTGGCTGCGGTTCCTAGAAACTTCTGTCTTTATCTAAAGTGGTGAATATATATGTTTTCTTTTCCATTTGGATTTCACTACTTCCACCCAAGCCCCCAGGTAGTGCTGCCGACATCTGGCATAGTGGTCAAAACATTCAATTACAACTTCTTGATCTGTCACGTGATGCACATTGGCCTTAAAATACTTTTTCCATAGACCAACATTGTGAAAGAGACGGCTGTAAATCAGCAGATACGTTTTTTTCCTTCTTTTTTGAGGTACATCAACTTCCCAGAACAAACACTTGAACAACTCTTATTTAAATATTGTCCTAAAAGTTCACAAATAGCAGAATCCAGAGTTCTAAAGTCCCTGTCTTTCACGTGAGCGAGCGTTACGGAGGCGGGGTTAAAGACAGCGGCTTTGTGAGCCACTGAGCAACTTTCATGGGAATAGACGTGGCACCGCCGCCAGCGCTGTATCCAGTTCTCTTTATACATCCACGCTTCCACCAGAAACGTAACAACTTTTATCCTGTTTAACTTAATTCTTGCTGTAAGACCAGCTTCCACTTCCTGTTTTGTGCAGCACGTTTGCCTTTAAATCGGAGTCTTCTCAGAGAAGGTCTCAGAGATTACATTGTGCCAGCATCAATGCACTCATGGTTCATTGATAACGTGCAAAACAAAGCACCGTCAGAGCTCTGAGCCTAAACCTCGTCGTCTTCATCATCTTTTAGTTTGATCGTTTAACTGTTTGTGTCTGGAGGCAAATGAGATGAAAACATTCATTTTTGAGTTTGTTTGCTAAATGTCCTGCGCTTATTTAAATAATTGTATGTCGTGTTGGCCAGTTTAGGCAAAGGGGGAAAAAAGCCTGCACAGGTTTCATTTGATCATCTGTAGGATTTCTCCCTCGGACACTGATAAAGACATTTGTGCCTTTTTTGTTTGGCTTTTTAAAATGTGCTGTGAAATGTAACTCCGGATTCTCAATTCCCTTTCAGATGTTTCACCCCAACATGTTCATACCAACAAGTTATTGATGGATGGGTTTGTGTGAGATCTGTAGTTGCCATAGGAACATGACGTACAGCTGTGATAACATTTGTAACCAATGGGAGCTGTGCTCCAGTTTGATTCTTTTTTTAAATAAAACACCTGTTTGATATTTCTTGTTTCATCCATTTTCAGGTGATATTTAATGTATATAAAAATAGACAAATGCTTTTTGTATAATTAAAAAGAAGTTTTAATGACATGTTAAGTTAGACATTTTAAATATTGTCTATTTCCTTGGCATAAGTCAGGAATCCTTACCGAAATGACTCACCCATAATAACTGATATATTATCAATATTTGTTCAGATATTGAGACAATACTAGGACGATGTTGGACATTGTTCACAAAGTTTGCTTCAAATTACCCTCAACATAAATATTTAATTATGTAAAGTTAATCTTAAAACTGAACTCAGGTCAGTGGAGGTGTGAAATGTCTGATTCGTGTCACCCTGTGAGCGTCCAGAGGACAATTGGCACATCCACATTTTCCCGGGTCTCGACACCACCCCCACCCCACCGGCACACTGGAGTGACATGAATCAAACACACCTGCTGCCGTTGAGACATTACTGCTCAGTTACACATTCATGCAGGTGAGAAGACAAAAGGCTGTCCGTGCGTGCTGGGTTCAGTGCTGTGAGTCCACATCTTTATATGAGGTGAAGTGGAGCTCTGTGATGTCTTCAGCAGCCCAAATTCTCAAAATGTCAAAGTAAAAATAAGAAAAGAGAAGGTTGGCACCGAAGTTCAGGAGATCACTCATCACCTGTAGCCCGTGATCGCTGCAGTAACTCACTGAATGTATGTATGTATTTATTTTATAACTTCTTTAACTTTTTACTTTTAGCTGCTGATCTGAGCAGTAACTTCGGCATCTTGTGTCGGGCACCGGACGTTTGATTTGAAACGCCTCCATGCTCCATCTGATGTGACATTTTTCTCCAATACGTGGCAGCGAAGACAACAACATACATGAGGCGTGTTACGTTTTCATTCTTTTAACTTGGGCAGTGCTCTGAAGTCATTCCATGTAGTTTTACTTGTTGTGCGTTTGTGAAGACGACAAAAACATTTCAGTAAAAGAAAAAAGATGAAGGGTGGAGGGGCTGTGGTTGAACAAATGAAAGCAGGAAACAGATGGATGCTGGAGGATCCAAAGCAAAAGGAGGTGTTGGGGGCACTGCAGAGTTAAACCGTGGAGAGGGGGCTGCTGTGTGATCCTTGGTACCTGGTCCTGGAGCTTTGACTTCCTGACATCTGTAGGTTCAGGCAGGATGGGAGATAAAATCACCTCCCCCCAGGACTTCCTAACAGGAACCTATGAAGGAAATAAGAAAGACTCCTGGTTGTGAGGGACTAATAAATACACAGTGCAGCTACTTGAACCTTTAAATGTCTGCGTGCCAATTTGACAATTTAACACCATCAGGGAGTTCAGATTTTGGGGGGTTTATCTGCAAATTTGCCTCCTGGAAAAAGAAAGCAGTCTAATTTTTATTCCTCTGTGTTTTATGAGTATGGACGTTTAATTCCTTTGCATATTAATACCTGGTTCACAGTCAGTTATGATATTTTAAAGGATTAGAGCAACAGGACCGTCTCCTATAAGTAAATGTAGCCCTGAAACACACAAAATCTGTCAGGATTGTCATTTTAAATGTAAGACCTTCTGATTCCAAATGTTTTTAGGATTTTGGGATCCGACTCTTACCACTCTCCTCTTGCCTGAACCGCCTCGGCCCTCACCAGCCTCTTCCTGTCGTCCAGAGGCCGGGCCAGGGCTCGCAGCACTCGGGTCCGAAACGGCAACACCTGACGCAGGAACACATGTTGCTATTACAGTTGTAGTTTAGCGTCATGCCTTTGAAAGGGCACACCGCAGGTTGTTATTCAGTCCAGACAGTAAATACGTTGTTCTTCACTATTTAAAAAACCCAAACAGGTTCACTGAAGAATCCACATCTATTTTATTCAAAGTGTTTCATGGAACCATCTGTCAGAAATTAGTAAAGTTCAAAGCTAATTCCTTTTTCTTGAGTACGCCATGAAGAGACTATTTAACAACATCTCAAACGTGGACAACAGAGTTTTACCTCGTGTGCGGGGAAGCGTGAAAGAGCGTGGATGCACCGCAGGGAGGCGATCCTCACGTTCTGCAAGAAGCAAAATCAAATATTGGTCAGAGCTCTGGAGAATGAACATGTTCACGCTTCCTAACGAGCAGCTCCGTGTGCAGTGTGGCACCTCTGAACAGGAGGAATTAGCCGGGAAATCTTTTCATTTCATTGTGTTAAAAGTTGAATATCAATTTTCAGGTTCCTCATGCATTTGTAATTCCTTCATACAGTAAGACAATTACATAGTACTACAATTGTGTTCTGTTGTTGTAGTTTAGAAACCTGACACTGCTGATAAGAAGCATCAGAACTGTGAGATCTCACTCACCATGACTGGACTAGAGGTGAGGGCCAGCAGCCTGCTGACCAGAGCCTCGAGCTGCTGGATGAGCGCCGGCGGCGGGTCGACGAGGACGGGCCCCAGGCAGGACAGGGTGGACAGCTGGACCCCCTGGTCAGGACACGACAGGGCCTCCAGCAGCAGAGACAAGAGCTGGGCGGGGACACGTCACGTTAACGACGCCGGCCCAATTTAAATGAGGAAGTCACAGTTAATGTTCATGTTCAGCAGGGACTCACCGCTGGTAGTTCAGTGACTTGAACCTGCTTGGGCAGTTCATTGACAATGTTAGACAGAGCCTTCAGGTAGTTGGGCTTCTTCTCTGTAGGAAATACAGACAATGAATAAAGTCAATGTGGTACCAAACACCAGAGGGAGATGACCTTTTATACACTGCACTTTAATCTTAATCTGTCCATAAACGTTCACACCACAAACGATCCAATATTTGGAAACTATTCACGCAGTGTCTTTAACTGAGGTTATTTCTTCTCGCCGCAGTGCCGTGGCCTCGTACCTTGCGGCGCAGCGTTGAAGCCCCGCACCAGTTTGGCTGAATTCTCGCTGAAGAAGCGCTGGCGGTACATGATGCGAACATCGGCGTGGCAGCCGCGGTTCAGGACGTCGGCGGAGTCGCTCATCAGCAGCGAGAAGCCGTCCGCCGCCACTGGACCCAGATCAGCGTCGTCCAGCAGAGAAAAGAGCTTCAAAAAGACAAAAACAAACATGTAAAGTCTGCAAAACTCCAGTTTATCATGGCACGTAGAAAGAATGGAACATGGTCCACCTGTATCTAATAAAGCACATACTACAGCTGGAGGTGTGCGTCCCTGTTGTTACCTTGTCAGTCAGTGCTGTGGACAGAGGGTGGTATCTCAGCAGTAGAGCCTTGGCAACCTGCAGACAAGAGCAACTTTATTGCACTCTCTGCTTTTTATACGAACATAAATGTAGTCATTTATATTTGTTTATTGATTAACAGATGGTAAAACAACAAACCAAATGTCTTAATTATCTGACCAAACACTTAAAACGAGAAACTAAGCGTTTCTTACCCAGATCATGAGGGTGAACGCCTGTGTGCGTACAGAAGAGGACGCAGAGTCCAGCTCGCCACGCACTCTGTCCATCGTGCACTGGATGAGGCTGTCGAGAGAATCACCTGAAGAAGAAACCAAACCATCACAGCCGCCGTTAGTTGACAGAGTGAGACTCTGAGTTTTGGAAAAAACGGCAGCGTGTAAAGACACAAACGGACCGTGCGCTCTCTTATTAACCAGGCCGGCGAAGCACTTTGCAGCCGCGGTGTACGACAGCGGGTGGCTGCAGGTGCAGCTCAGCTCCTCCAGCTGTGACAGCAGCGGATCCATCCGAGGCACCTCCACCTAGACGGCACGCGAGACACTTCAGAAACAGAAAAACAACCACGGTTTCTAAAGGTTTTCAGTGTTCAAGTCGAGACTCACCCCGCGAGGTAGCGAACACACACATCCCATGAGCAGACACACCATCTGAGACTGGCTCCACGAGTCCCCCCGCTGCTTCTGGGAAAACACACGTCTCAATCACCACGTTGCAACCAGCAGTGACAACCACAGATAAATGAGTTATACAGATAATAATTCTGCACTTTTTATAATGATACCGTCATCGATGATTATCTAATTATTATGTCAGCGGAGTCGACATAATAATTAGTCGACTGAACTAAATATGAAGGGACGATATTTAAATAAAAGCCTGAGAATAACCACACACACACACACACACACACCTCGAGCAGCTGGATGTGAGAAGGGAATGAGTTGTCGGGCAAAAAGGAAACGTCACCGTCCAGGAAGAGAGACACAGCCCTCGCTGCCGTCTGTCCCGCCAACCTGCCGACGAGAAAGAAAACCACACATGACAAGTGCTCTCACAGACCTTTGTAAAAACGAATAAGACAAAAGAAAAAAAAAGGCGAGAAACAGACAGGAACTAGTGGCAGATTTAGGATTTGTTTGTTTTGTTGTTTTTTTTAGATCTACAGGTGTGAAAATATCTTGAGAACTGAAGAAACACGGCAGGTTAAAGCAACTTGTTCCCAACGGAACAGTTTCACAAGTGCTCCAACTAGAGAGCGTCTGTGAGGAAACAAGACAACTGTTGTCTTTGAAGCTTTGTCACAGATTGATCGTGGTATTGTGGTTTTCAGAACCGGAAAGAAGAGATTTACTATGGAGGTACGTTACCGTGTTGAAAAGCGCACGTACACGCACACAAAAAGAAAGAAAAAAACGCACAAAGAGAACAAAGCGAGAAATGAGTGAGAGAGTTTTTACTGACGTGGGCTGCAGCCTGGAGCAGGACGTGCTGATGACGGGGACCATGGCAGACAGGACCCCCTCCTCCAGAAGAGGACTACGACGACCAGGTGACCCCTCGCCTACAAAACACGAACAGGACGTAGTGAATGGAAGAAACGCGTCATCTTTAGGCGTTACGGTCGACGTTATTTGGCTGGACTGGAGTGAAGGGTGGTGGAGATGCACCGCTCACCCTGCAGTGCTGCCTGGAGCGCCAGAGACAGCAGGCGCGGGATGATGACGTCGTGGAAGCACCGCCCCGTCTCCTCCGTGTCCTCCACCTGCTCGGCTATTCTCCGGAGGCTGCGACACGCCAGCACCACCTCCTCCACTGAGAAACCAACGCTACCTGGAAGAAAAAAAGAACAAAACGTCTTCACAGTCTGAGCTGAACTGTGATCCTGATGTTGTGCCGTCTATTTAAAATGTATGTCTGATTGTTTGTTTTCTGACTTCCACCAATCAGGTGAGAAGAAAATGAGTCTGTACGTGAAGTCAAAACTCCACCTCCGCCCAGACGGATCACCTGCGTGTGCTGAGCTGAGGACCTCCAAGAGGACGGGGGTGCTCTCCCGGACAACACTGGGATGGGTGGACACCGCGGCCAGAGCAGACAAACACCGCTGGCGCAGTGCATCGTGGGAACGCGGCTCAGAAGCTGCTCTGTTGTCGTCTTGATCCATGGGCTCTGAGCAGAGGAGAGGAAAAGGTTTTTAAAGGTATATTATTCATGCGGTGTTACATTGTGAATTCAAGAAAAACATTACTTGAAGGGGGTAAATGGAAGTTATTTTATGTTTGTTTGTAATTAAAGTCGTATTTCTGTAGATCCATGACAAAAAACGGTAAAATCCGTTCCCTGTGAGTCAAAGAGGAAAAGAAGAAAATGTGGAAAAGTCCAGTGGGTGCTACTTTATTACAAACATACTTTATGTATTACAATATTAGTATCTGTGTGGGGTTTTACACTGCAGCTCATATCTCGAGTGTGTGCTTACCAGAAAACATCTCCTTCTTTAGTCTTGGGATCAGTTTAGTGATAAAGGCTGCAGGGTGCAACTCTGCTAAGGCTCCAGCACACTCCACCACAGCCAGGCTGGAGGCACAAACACAGAGGGTACGACCTACGATGAGTTCATCTGCAAAACGAAATCCAAACGCTGTTTTAAAATTTGGCAGTTAAGTCCACTATGTTCCACACTGACCTGACTCTGTCATCCTCCTCCGTCAGCAGCAGCCTGGTCAGGTGGTCTACAGCCAGCTCAATGTCAGAGTCCAGCAGCAGGCCTGAGAGAGAGAGAGAGAGAGAGAGAGACGGTGCATTTGTAATATTGGATGCAGTGCAGAGTTTCAGACAAAAACCGGACTGAAGAGTTTATGGCATCTCACCTGTTTGTCGCGCCAGTGAGGCGAGCACGGAGGTGGCTGTGATCTGCAGGCTGGAATTGTTCTCCGTCAGAGCTGAAAACACAATGCTGCACAGAGGCGAGCGGAAGGCTGAAAACACACGCTCTTCTAAAAGTGGAGGGAAGAAATACAGACAAAGAAACAGAGTCTCAGTGGTTAAACACAGTTACAGGACATTTTCATCACTGTACGGACAAACAGCAGTCAGCAGTCTCTGCGGTACCAGTAATCGCATGAAACTACATGATGAGCTACAAACGTTTTAGATATCTAGAATGTTATCATACAGATTAGAGTGTGAAACTAAATGTAGAATTTGAAGATGTATGTAGCAGCATTTCTTGGTGTTAAAACGAGACGCAGCTGTAAGAAAAGGCTGTTCCTGGACAGCAGGAAACAGCACTTGCCATTCTCCGAAGTCCGGGAGGTTTTTACCGACTGGACAAATCGCTGCACAACCTCCAGTAACGTTCGTCTCTGGAAACACTGCACAGAAAGGGGGAAAAGGGTTACAGCTCATGAAAAGTTACTGATTTCACCACACGCTACATCGACATTCTGACTTTGGTGCACAGATTTGAGAAACATGTGATGGAAACGGAAAGAAAAATACATCAACAGTAATGAAGAGCACCCGCTCATAAGAAACGTGTTAATGAACCTGCGTCCTGCTGTTGTACTGCTCCATGAGAGCGGGCATGACGGCGGCTGTTATGATGTGGCTCGCCCTGTCGGAGGCGCTGCAGGCGGCCTGGAGCATCTTGGCACTGGGCCACACGAGCTTCAGGTCCGGCTCGCACAGGTGGTGTTTGCAGTCTGGAACAACATCGCAGTTTAAGTTAAAACAACAACAACAACAACAACAACACAAGACTACTGGATGCGTTTTCACAGTGTTCTGCTGATGTGCTGAGGCTGGACTAGTAGAGAGCGTTTCTCTGCCATTAAGAAGCAGGTTTTGGGATGTGAAGGATCAAATCACATCAGCCAAAGTTCAGTTTCAGTCGGAGATGTTGACACAAGCCTTTAAAAATCAACCAACATGAGTGGAACCCCAGTGTCTGTATTATTATTAATCCATAAGGTTCATTAGACGTAGAAGTGCATTAGGTCATTTTGTATTCATTTATTTATTTTATGGTTTACTACAGAACACTGTTAACACTCCTGCCGACTGTATACGTTATTCATTTCTGGGATAGTAACAATAAAGATTTTATATGCAGGTATTTATAATCACTCAACAGACGTCTACAAAGCTGTGATCGTGGTCTGTAAGGTTCTTTGCACTTTGGCAGAAAACAAGCAGCTGGTTAAATGAAAGACCTGAACCGTGTGTGTGGTAGAACTTCCTGCCCGTCTCTGCTGCAGTGACCACACTGTTAACCTCTACACATCCTCTCTCAACGCCTCACTGTCACTCTGGCTGCACGACGACCACTTTGTTCCCCTGCATCTCTCTCGTAGCATTAAAGTGGACATTCATTTTCCAACGCGCCAACAAGCTGGATTTCTCAAAACATTTCACCTTTGAGGACGAGATCCAGGAAGGTGCAGAGTGAGTCTTCAGAGTCGGAGCTGAGGACCGAGCGGGACAGACAGGAAGTGAGCGCGGTGAGAGCAGCGAGGCCGGCAGACTCGATCTGCTCACTCGATGTCTGAAACACCTGCAATGAAACAAGAGGGGAGCGCTTTTCACGAGTTTGCTCTTGTACATTGACAGCTTTGCTTACTTTGATCCAAATGGTTCAACATTTAAAACGTTCTGTAACTGATTTCTATATTTGAAACGCATGTTTTTTTCGGTGCCTGGAGCACGAGGAATCTGTCTGATGAATATCAGCATCGGTCCAGACTTCACAAGCATGAGAAACACAACACGCATTTGTTCCTTTCTTGCACTGAAGCCTTGTGTTTTGGGTGATTTCCTTTAGACGTTCACAATCATATTCTCCCTTCTGATGAACCATCCATCTGTTCTATTGTAAGAAGACTGACTAATGATATTTGTTTGCAACTGAACAAACAACACAAACTGACAGAGTAAACGCCGCAGAGCTCAGAGTTAGTTGATGTGAAAGCAGCTTTCAGAGTTTTTATTCATAGCAACTAAATGAGTAGAGCCATCTCCACAAAGATGTTTAAATATCTCCATACAAAGCTTATACACACACCAACCAATCAAAAGCAGTACTATCAAGTACTATCACTCCTTTAAATAAATGTGTCTCAAACAAACCTCTCTGCGTAGCGACGCCCACAGTCCCTCGATGAATTCTGCCACGTCCTTGTGTTCATATCGGGACACACAAGCCGTCTGGAAAACATGCAGCGTGGTGAGATAAGAAAGCAGGTGCAGCTCGCGCCACCTTCATAACTCAACGCCAGATTTCTCACCAGAGTCTGCAGCGAGTCCAGCTTCGCACTCTGAACGTCCGAGTCCAGCTTCTCGATGATGAGCGGCAACAGGAACTAATAAACGGGACACAAACTCTCTTTAGGCCCTCGTAGACAAAAGGATGCTCTTGGCGCCAAAAAGCCGAATGCAAATGTGTGTCGATACCTCAGCAAATCGCGGCGTCCCGGTGAGGACGTCCCGCAGCGTCTGGATGAGATCCTCTCTGGTGATGGCGTGGGGGTCGTTGGGAGGCTGGGGGTAGGTGGGTGGTGTGTATAGACGGGATGAGGGAGAGGCAAGAAGAGATAGACAGGCTTTTAAAAAAAATACAAATCATAAATGCACCTACATGTTGACAACCAACCAACAGCCAACAAGAGGCTGCGCAGTTTATAACTACAAGACTGTTGGCTGTGATGTTCTACAGTAGGTCCAAACTGTCTCGTGTGATAGCTTCATGTGAAAGTGAAAACACATTCTGGGTTTTCATTGGAAATCTTGTGCTACAGGAAATTTGGTGTAGTTTCCATGCTGAGAAGAATGCAATTTCAGAATACCATCAAGGCAAACGGCATGAATTTTGAATGAATTTCACCCACTGCCATACTTTAAGTTTGTCAAGAGCTTTACGTCACAACAGACTTGCGGCATATTAGAGGCAATGTGCTGGTTTTCTCCAGAGTCAGCAAACGATCACAGAGCTGCGATCCTGCGTGACGCAGAGATGGGAAATGAGCAGATGAGGAGGCAGACGCTGCATTGTTGTTTTCGACACAGTTCCCTTGAGGTCTCAGGAAGCCGGCGACGACATCGCTGTCTGCTGTCGTCAGTTCTCAGGGGGAAAAAGCAGCTGAGTAAACAGGGACTTACGGGGGTGAAGTCGATGGGGAAATAGCAGGAAGTCACTTCGAACAGCTCCTCTGCGAATTTACCTGAGACAGCAGACAGGAAATGAACGGGAGGCTAAAACACAGTCATGCTTGAACTGTGCAACACATTGTAACAAAGTTCAAAAAAAGGCCAGAGAGGGACGGAGGAAACCACAGCAAGACAGATGTACATGTGTGCGCTCTCACCTAGATCATAACCTCGGGTGGTGATGTTCTTGGCAACCTGGAAGGCTAACAGGAGGTTGCGCGGATCCCTCTCTCCGTCCATTGATTGGACAAAACCAAACACAAAGTCCGCTCCCAAACCCTTGAGCTCTGCAGGAGAATCAAACGGGAACAGTAAAAAATAATCGGAAAATGTTTGGTAAGAAGTGACAAATCCTTGCGAGGGAGAGACGAATTACACCAGAACTTTGTCACCTGTCTTCAATCTGAGGAAGTTAGAATGAAGCTACAGTTGTGTTGAAGATTGCTTCATCTAAATCCGCCTGACCACAAAGGACATGTTTTATTATGTGAAATCGATCCCATGAAATTCATATGTAAAGATATATAAAAGAATGTGAAGATGTTAATTTACTAAATGATGGAAAGTATGAATTGTATGGCACAAATAAACAGTTTTTTTTAAAGAAAAGACAAAAAGAAACTGAGAAATAGTAAATCTATGACCAGTAACCAGCAAATATTTGACCGTGGGGGGTTTATCAGTTGCCAAGAGCCTTTGTTTTTACTGTTAAATCAATTATTTTCTTTAATTTAATTGATAGATTCACCGCAAACCATTATTTAAGTGCTATTATTATGTTTCCTTCAGTATAAAACTGTATAAAATGGGGACACAGAAGTGAGGTCACACTTCACCATCCTCCATGCTGGTGTGTTCATGATAACTACCGGCAGCCACACGCAAACACTTCCCTGTCAGCCCTCTATTTGCCTCCAATAAAGGAATGTCTATGCAAAATTATTCAACAGCCAAACTAATAAAAAGAAGGTGCGACAGCTGTGTCTTTTATTATTGGGCTGGTAAGTGTTTAACAGCCCCACGGTGAGACATGACCACAGTGATCAGTCAGGCAACTGCTGAGATTTCTGACTCTCCAAACTCACGTCTTCTCTCCCAGCACAGTTGTCCTTTACCTGAGCTACGGCGAGTCAGACTCAAAGCATATCCATCTCTCTCTTACCGGCTTCTCTGGTCTCCATGAGGTTGATGAGCATGTTGTAGACGCAGGCTCTCTCTGCCAGCATCAGAGACTGGAGACAAACAAAAGAGAGCTTTTACCCACAATACGTCAAGTTTAATGGCTTTTAAGAGGCATCGAGAACATCATCGTCACACACTCTCACAAGTGTGGTCAATGTGTGTTTGCATATATCACACTGCTGTTGTGCATTTTAACATATGGCCATGGGCAGCAGATGATTACTAGACTTGTAGACTCATTTACAGTTTATTTTCTGTTGATCAGTTGTCTTTGTTCCTCACAAACAAACTAAATAAAACTCAAATCCACTGTTTATCCCTCACACCAAATGCTCACGGTCCTCTTACAATTACAGACCTCCTCTGGTGTATGTTTAAATAAAAAGAAAGATATATTTATTGTAACACAGTGTTGAGACTCACCTGAACATGAACATCCTGGAACAGAGACTTCAGCATGGACACAGCTGAGCCCGGAGGCAACGCCGTACATTTTGCCTGGAGAAAGAAAAGAAAAAACACAGTGTGCTCGCCGGTCAGCGCCATCACATTTGGAACATCACATAATGATTCTCAGAAACGAACCTGCAAAAAGAAAAAAGCAGTCCGTTAATCTTACGCAGGATGTCTCAGATGCTGATTACTCACCAGCGCTCTGAGACCCTGTAAAACAGACGGTGTGACGACGTAATGGTCCTTTAGCCGGTTTTCATAGAAGGCAATGAGAACTTCCACTGTGGAGACCAGAGACAGGGAGGCAAGCTGTAAAATATCACTCTTTACATGGACTGTAAATCTAATTGAGGTTATATTAATACATTTTACACGGCATTAGGATGAAAAGAAAGTGTGCACCTTCTCTCTCTGTAAGACCTCCATAGCACTCCTGTAACACTTCGGAGAGGAGCTTGACTCCTCTGGCTCGAGTGTGCGGCTGAGAGCTGGTCAGACTCAACCTACAACAGGATAGGAAGTGAAAATGTTCATTATTATTACATGTTATTTTTAGCATGACTGTAACTGAGATTTATTGACGTCTTTTAATGAACAGAAGCCAGCAATATAGTCTAGATATTTTCTTAATTACTATTCACGACAAAGAATATCTGATTGGCTGGGTGATAGTCTAAATTAAATATTCATGTTTTGGAGTGAACTTCCACCGCTTGCCTTGTCTAACACGTACACAACATCATTTTAAAAATGAAATTATAGTATGGTAATGCTATTCTTTTTATTACTGATGTATTATTGATGGCTTACCCCAGTGCTTCCACCAGCTGTAGTACTGTAAACTGCCCATCTTTGACACCTGAACAGAAAGCCAAGTTCAGTGACTTGTCGTAAGTTAACCAACTACAAACACACAGAAATCAGACGTAAAGAAACCCCTGAGCGTAACTAAGTTATCTCTAATAGTTAGTGGTTTACTACGGGTTATGTAGCAGGGGGGGGGGTTCAAAGGTGCACAGTTCATTGACAGGAGGCTTTCATTGGGACACAAACACAGCAGCTAGCAAGCGGCATGCGGTGAAACCACACGGGACTGCCATTAAAATTCACATTACTAATCCAGTGACAGTGCAATGAAACGCCACGGATACATTCAGTGTGTGCTCGCATCGTGTTAAAATGAGCAGACCTGTGTTACAACGTGTGTGTTAGTATCGTGAGGCTGTAACACCACACAGGATGTTGTGGGGCTAAGTTAGCTAGTTAACCATCATGCTGTGCGCATCCTTGAAGCGGCAGTTCAGCAGCCTCAACAGCCATTTTCTCCCGTAACGAGCTGTACTGGAAATGTGTCGAGGAGAACACAAGACTTATTTACCTGTTGCTGTATCTTTGGCCTTGCTGTCCTGTAGTCCTGAGACATACTCCTCCACCAGAGACAGCAGCAAGGTACTGTCTGCAGCCATCGTGTCCCTGTAACACAACTGAGTTCACGCATGCGCGAAAAGTTAGGGGTGAAACGCAAAAGTAACTCATTTATTATAAACTTTTATGAAATGGGACCGTTAACGAACAGTGCAATGCCAAATTGACGCCATTTTGGTTACGTGCATGTTGCTTGAAATTTAAACATTTGCTGAAAGTCGAAATGAAAACCACAACGTTCAGGTTTTTTGTGCTGCATTCAAGTGCTGTCCGAATTCCAATACACTGCAGAGACTACAACCTAGCAATCACCTATGTACACCGTCCCCCCTTCCACCGAGGCACGGTGTGCTTTGGTACTGTTAAACAAATGAATTACTACTAGTATCATTGATAATAATATACTGAAAACAACAAACATAGTTGCTGTAGAAATTAGCTATGGGATACCTCTGTCGGTGTCGAATTTATTTGCAGCCTCGTCGATTCATAATAGCTGTTCGTCCTGACGTAAGAGAACCCAACACCTGCCTGCGTGCTCACGCGCAGGCGTAAGAAGTTGTGTGGCGCTAGCTCCGCCGCTAGTCACCTTTTATCAGCAGAGAGAGAAGTAACGTTTGGGGGGGATTTAAAGAAGAAAAACACCCGGAGACAACTTCAGATACTTGAAGTGGTACACCGAGGACTGGGGGGAACATAAACTACTCACTGCATTTGGAAGAAACTCAACGTGCAAGGAAACGATCACGAGTCCTCGGAAGTTTGTGTTTACTGATGTTGTGGTAGCTAGCTGGTTGGCCCTGTTAGCTTGTTAGCGAGGAAGGTGCGCGCTGTTTGGACTGCTGGACATCAACTTACTTACAACCAGCAGGCAAGCTAGATCGCTGACATGTCGCTGGTTATACTCTAACATTTCAAAAACTGTTTGGCAGATGTTGCGGCGGCTTGCTGGGTTGGCCATCAAAGTCGTGTAACGTTAGTGGTGAATCTTGTGGGGTCGCGTCAAACGCGAACAGCAGTGATACATAAAGAGAGGAAACGCACATCAAGCCACGACCTTACAGTTACAGATCACCTCAGCGCTATCAAGCGTCCACGGATGACCCGTGGGGTGTATCAGGCTTGCTACGTTGGACCTGCGACCCGTTCTTCTCACCGGACCTAGTTCGTCTTGCTCCGCGATGCCCCCCCTGATCAGCTAGTGAGACGCGTGGAAACAATCGGCAGCCCCTCTGACCATGGGAGGATGTGTGGGGAGATACTGGGAAGGCTGGGAGGACACACAGAGCCGAGGCTCGTCCAGGAACGGTGGACGAGGAGGTAAGACTGTGTCTCTCTCTCTGTGTGTGTGTGTGTGTGTGTGTGTGTGTGAGGTGCTTCACTAAATCGTAACAATTTAAAAACGGTTAATTTTTGCAGCACCATTTCTTATACCACCAGCTGATGTACTTTTATTCTAAGTGATGGCATCGCAGAATAATCTTTTGCCAGTTCAGTATGATGACCCCTGCTGTGACGAAGGGTGCTGTCTGACAACTGTCCACTTCTGCTTAACTGCATGTATATGAAGTATGTACACCCCCAATATACATTACAATGCAGGAAAACCGCACTGAAGGTGGTTGAGACTCGCTGTATCCAGGTGTGTTTTACCCCTGCCTCAGACTCAGTTGCATCTCAAGTGACCTCTTGTGATTGGGTTTCACCTCCTCCGTCACCCTTTTGTCTTTCTGTGGGGAAACTTGACTGCTGCCAAACAAAGAAATGCATCACTCCGTGTGGTCTTTCTCCACGTCTCCTCTACATAAACCTGCATGGGGCCGGTCACGCCTGGAACGATGTTTACACAACGCTTTTGCTTCTTGTGGGTCGATTAGATAGTGATCATATTGTGCAGTCGCAAAAGCTGAAGTGCCTGCTTTGAGAAATTACACAACAGCGAATAAAGCGGAAGGACATTAGCAGCTACCGGGTTGTATTTTGGGATTTTGGTTAGGCGGTCAGATTTCTATCTAATTGCTGAGGACACATTTTTAGTTGTAAGAGTAAAAGTTGAGCACCTGCAAACTCTGTTATCCCAGAGCCACTCTCAACGTTGCTCCTGCCATAATGCACCTACTCTACACCCACGTTTGCCCGACACTGGACCTTTAACAAGGCTGGCAATTTTTTCTCACCCAGCAATTTCAAGCGTCGCACTTAATCCCACAGCGATGAGCTTATTGGGTCAACTGCCGTCTTTTAAGTGGTAGCATGTTATCCCTGCGAAACACCATAGAGTTAGTGACCATGCAGGAGGCCGTGGTTACTGTAAATGGCAACAGTGAAGCGGAGGCCGCATTGATTCCCGAAGCTGCTGATATGCCGATTGATCACACCAGGGTCTCGAGTTCGTGTCCATTAGTTACTTACCTTCCCGGAAGATAACGTTCTCCTGAAGAGAAACACTGGCGAGCGGCCACGTTTTGTTCTTTTACACTTGCCTGTGACAGATATCATTTGGACTGCTGCTTCAGCACTTAGCCAGAGTGAATGTTATATTCACAACCAGACTAAACTGAATGACGCAGATGAACTGGCAGGCGTTCCAAATTTCTGCATAGTTTCAACCCCAGACGACAAAGTCAATGACACTAAGCATGACCCTTTTTTTTTAATTCATAATTTATGGTGTGACACATGAAAATGCTTACTGTTTATTGGATGAATGTTGTTGTAAACTGACTTAGGATGGGAAACAACCTTTGGGCCCCGTTCCGAGCTGTGCTCTCTGCTTGTTCAATCCTCCCAGAACCTTTAGCAGTTAAACAAATACACCTCAGCTCACTGCGTTGCTATCGGACTCAGCACATCCAGAGCAATACAGTTCCCTTTAGTGGCTTCCTGGGAATCCAGGGCTTTGTTCAGACTGTTGGCTAATCAGATTTGAGACGCATGATACATAGCTGCTCTGATGTGCTTCCGTCACTCGCAAAAGACACTTTGAAATCTGATTTGAGCAGCCAGAGCATCCGGACCGAGATGCCCCTGTAGAAATCTGATTGGAATCGCATTTCAAACCCCTTCACAATGTGTTTTTTGTCAGTCTGGATGTAATCTAGAAATGCCAAAAGAAACGGATTTGGGCTGCCAGTCCGGACAAGACCTGAGTGTCTGTTCTTCGTTTGGATGCAGGGTTTGGCCTCTTCATTTCCTCCCAACTTCAATGATGGAAAGTTTTCCAGCCTTTTTCCCCAGCAGGAATCGTCTCCAGTTTACATCAGACAGACAGACAGGACTTTTTTTAAAGATCGATTCTGGCTTTGAGCGTTTAGTATCATGGAAGTAGACGTTCTTGACCCCTGGCCGCGTGGCTGCATTTCAAATTGAACATCTGATACAGGTTTTTAGAGCAGAATATGACCTTCAAAATAATTAGTCTTTCTTTTCAAGTTAAAGCCAAGATTCCCCGTGTTTTGGCAGTGGCTCGGGGTAATTTCCCTCCCTGAGTGGTATCAACAGACACTCCCTACTACTAGACCAGGCTTCGATCAAAAAGAACAAGTCGCATCGTGTCTTCCCGTGTCGTTGCCGGGACTGAATCCACACTTGCTTGACACCCTCATACAGACAGACGGGAGAGGGCTCAAGTGGTATCTCATATCTTTTCACAATATGGGATAGTGAAATAACTCTGCGATTTGTGTCGTATTGTGGCGCCTGAGTCCTGCCTGTGCGTCACATCCCCTGAGGGATTAAAAAGACAGATATGTATCCCTGAGACTTGAATACACGCAGGTAGAACAGATCGTAATCTCTGCCTCGAGTTCGGGAGAAACCTTGTGGAGAAAATAAACAGCTGTGCATTCTTCTAGTTTCCTTTTTAACTGCCTTGCAACAGGAAACATGAAGGCGGGGCGGTCGATATACAGTAAAGGTCGTTAGGAAACTTTAGAATGCAGAGCCGCCAAGATGCCGATACATGACATGGTTTTAAAGCAATAAAGAGCTGCAACGAGTTATTCGATAAATAGATTAGTCAATCGACAAATTGGCAAAACAATTAATCGTTTGAGTGAAATTTTTTAGAAAAATGGCACTGGTTCCAGCTTCTTAAATATAAACATGTTGTGGTTGTCCTTCTCTGAAAGCAAACCCAATGTCTTTACATTTTAGACGTTTGAAGGCATCACCATGTGCTCTGGGGAATATGTGATGGACGTTGGTCACCGCTTGCTGACATTTTATAGACCAAATGATGAAGTGTAGGTTAATCAATAATAATAAAAAATAATTGTTAGGTGCCGTCCAGTGTACAGGTTTTCACTCTTGAGTTAAATTTTATAGCTAAGTTTTCTAAAACTAATCAGCAAAAACAGGAAGAATATGTAGTTGAGCTTAAAGCGTCACAGATAAATGTTTTGATATTAGCTTATTGTAGATATGTTAGTATCAGTGTGTATTAAGTAACACCCTTTCTTTCCTGTAAAATGTCCTAGTCGGCAGATATCTTCATCACAATACGTTAATAATAAGATTCAAGGGACCTTCGTCAAAAATGTTTCCTTACAAACCAACGTCAATGCATCTTATCTGCTTTTTAAACATTCTCAAATATTTGTATGTGCCTCTAAAACCCGAGCCAGTATTGCTCAGGCTATAGTTAACAGTTTAAACAGTTTTGCACTTGAATGAGTTAACATGTGAGTAGCTTGGTTTTCCAGCTAGTACTGTGGCAGAATCACCCAAGAAAACAGGCAGGATGGATGCTACACAGGACTTTGTCACGTTACGCAGGCTGACTTTTATCTGTAGCTGCAGAACGCTAAACACACCGTAGTGGCAGTAAGATAACTAACAGCTGCGTGTGTGTGTGTGTGTGAGAGAGTGTGAGTGAGATGTCCGCTTTTTTTAAATAGAGGAACACAGAAGAAACACCCCACTTTTTTTATTTAATTCCCCTCATGTCAGGTCAGGGGAATGTGAGAGGCTGTTAAAAGTCTTTACGGGGCCAAAGAAACATTGTGTGGTATAGCTGAATGTGCTTTTCACAGAAGCAGGTAATCCTTTAACAGCCACCTATGGCTGTTGGGTGTGTTTTGTTGTTTGTGTCCTGACATACAGCACTTTTTATGACGCATTTCATTGACACTCATAAATACATACTTGCTTCACTGTAGCCTCATCGCATGGCACTTGCCTTTATGAGCGCAGCTGGATGAAAAACACCCTGATATTGCTTCATGTGTCTGCAATGCATTGCTTAATGTCAGTGTTTTGGTGCGCTCCAGTTAGATTTGATGCAACGGGAGCCATTCTTTGACTCACTTCCTTTTCTTACGGCCCATTCTTAATACACACAGTCCACAGTATTTGGTGGTTTAATCAGTATTTTACCTCACTTTTTACTCTTTAAGTAATCCCAGTGGCAGGAGGGAGTGAAAATACACACAATTCAAGCCTAAAAATCTACAGAGAGAAAAGGAACGCTCCTCTGACCAGCATTGCCTCTCTATTTTTAGCTCATCCCCTCTTCTGAAGATTTTTGTTAAACTCCAAAATCCTTAGCTGTCCAGCATGTCAACTCTTCAGAAAACATCCTCTGTAGATGTCATTGTGACTCCATGTGCCACTAAGAGATAACCAGTGCTCAGTCAGCCCTCCTTCTTAGGATATGGGAGTCAGCTGCAATCACAGGGTAGCTCACAGTATAACATTATGACCTTATTATGCCAACTTTAATGATACGGTGATTCTACGACACGCAGTGTATAGCACACATTACGCAATGGCACCTGTAAGGAAAGAGAGAGAAACACATTTTTAATTCACCATCATTTTAAAGGAATAGTTGGACATTTTGGAAAGTGCACTTATTCTATTTCTCTCTGAGAGTTGGAGCAGAAGATTGATGCCACTAAACTAACGAGCAATTGCAATTTCTTGTAACTTGTTCGGTCTAGTAAAAACGTGTTCAGTCTAGTAAAAACAGTAAAACGTGGTTCTGCGTGGGCGCTTGTGTGCAGGACTATTTGTTGAGCGCACTCCAGGACGTCACTTGCTCTGACATAGTGCCGTGTGCTTTGGCCCTGGGAACTGGAATGAGATGTATATATCACCACCTCGTGCGTCTTATGTCGCAATATATGGACCACATATGGACAGACATTGGACTTTGAACCTCGTTTGTCTCCACATGTCCACTCCTACTTTGTCTGAGTGGTAATGAGGAAGCCCCTTTGCTTCACTTTGGGAATCACTCTGGTCCGAATGCTAATCCTACACCACCACGTCCTCCAAATTACTCCTCCTAAGCCGTCTGCACTATAAATAATTTGGTTGAAAGAAATGCACCCTCTTGGATGTGTGCTGTCTCCTTCATGCTCCTCTTGATTTTCCGTCCCTGCACTCCTCACTGACTGGCATCTCTGCCTCTCAGCCATTTGGAAATATAAGCTCAGGCTAGTTCCGAACATTTTTGTTGAAAGGTACTAAAGGTGTTGTTTTTACAGCACAACGGGAAGCGGCTGGGAGTTGGCAGCCATTTAAAAACTGCTGTAGCAACGAACTTCATCACAGCTGAAGCACTACCCATTGTGGGAAATCTTAAACCACCAGACAATTGCTGGTATGGTAAATTGTGGAGTCGTCGGCAGGTAACCATAGCTTTCAGAAAAGCTAGTGAATGGTGCGACGCGTAACTGCTGTGAAATGTTAGTTCCCGGTCCTGATTCTAGCTCGTCGTCTCTGTGCCTCAGTCCACTTAGTAGAAGTGCTGTCCTGGCGTAGGTGTGCCGTGTGTTTTTAATATTGAATGGTGGGAAACGCAGGTAAAGTTACAAGACACATATAGGCTACACATGCTTCATGCATTTTGCAAACTCTGAATGACCTCCTAATTTTAGATCGGGATGACATAGTGGGGCGGGGCGTTCTGTGTCTCTGGTGACGGCTAACGTTTCTCTGCTGTTTCTGAGCGCTGAGAGATGAAAGCTTGGGTTGTGAGTATTATGGGAACGTCGTGTTGTTCACTTATCAACCCGCCTGTGCTTTGCGTGCTGTGGTGCACATTTACACAAGATTAACAAATGAATTAAAATCCTCCTGTGGTACTGAAAATACACCAGCCTGCATTACAAATGGCAGATTTGCATCAAATTAAAACCAGCAAGAATAGAAGCAAATCCAGGTATAATGATTAACATGGAAATAGACTTTTTATGCTCCGTACTTCCCTGCGTTGGTCAGTTTGTGTAACTATCTGTCTTTTGAAACTTGTGGATTGTGACACAAAACAAATCCTGAAATGAAATGGATTTCAAACAGTGCTTTTATGCTCATATTTAGCCAAGACATTCAAGGCGTCAGTAACTGTACCACCACACCTGTCGCCAACTGTTTAAACCAAATGAAATCAGACGTTTTCACGACCTGTACTGATCATCCCATGCTTCTCCTTCCCATCACAGGGCGCAACGAGCCTCTGAAGAAAGATCGTCCCAAGTGGAAGAGCGACTATCCGATGACGGAGGGCCAGCTGCGCAGCAAGCGGGACGAGTTCTGGGACACGGCGCCGGCCTTCGAGGGCCGGAAGGAGATCTGGGACGCTCTGAAAGCTGCGGCTGTGGCCCTGGAGTGTAACGACCACGAGCTGGCCCAGGCTATAGTGGACGGAGCCAGTATCACACTGCCGCATGGTGAGGACGGAAAGTTCTGAAATGTCACAGAAAACAGAGTGATCCAGGCTGTACAGATCCGCCTGCACAGAATCACCCAGGGCAACACGAGTTTTTCTGTTAGTCGATTTAAATGGCAGCTTGTTGTCTTCGACACCCGTCTCCAGGTAATCTCGGCGAGTGTTACGACGAACTCGGGAACCGGTACCAGCTGCCCGTCTACTGCCTGGCTCCACCAGTCAACCTCATCTCCGAGCGCAGCGACGAGGACCCCAGCGACAGCCCCGAACCCACTGTAGCACCCAAGAAGGAGTTCCAGCTCAAGGTACTCCTCATTTTATTGGGATTTAAGTGTTGTATTAATCCATGTTCATCAAGCTGCATCTAGCGGGTAACAACTGTAAGTAACTGTAGCAACTCAACACATAAACGTTTGCCCACACTTCCATCAAATGCAATATATTTGTTCAAAACTCACATGTTCTCTGTTTTAGTGGCCCCTTGTCGATTTTCAGCCGTTCTAGCGGCGTGGCCCTAGGGATGGCAATGTCTGTGAATTATTCCACCACTTAAACTGAAATATCTCAACGACCTTCGGATGTATTGTATTGTAAAATCTTTGACATTCATGGTTTCCAGCAAATAAATCCTATGAATGACATATTAACAACATTTGTGCTTTGGATTGTCGTGAAATTTGGTACAGACATTCATTTTCCCCTGAGGATGAAGTGCAAAAACGTTCGGATTTCTTACCTTTTCCTTGAGCGTTATTATGAGGTCATACATTTAGTTAGTCCGAAACCAGCAAAGCTAATGACACTCCCATCTGCCTCAGCTGTGCTTTGAGCTAAGTGCTAATTAGCCAAAATGCTAAGCTAAGCCAGTGCTAACCAGTATTACTGGTTAACGTCTTGGTTTATCTTTGAAGGACTTGGGGTGTCTGCGTTGTGTTTGTTCCCTGTAGGTCCGGCTCTCCACGGGCAGGGACCTGCGCCTCAGCGCCAGCATGGCTGACACCATCGGGCAGCTGAAGAAGCAGCTGCAGGCCCAGGATGACATTGACGCCGCCCACCAGCGCTGGTTCTTCTCCGGGAAGCTGCTCACGGACAAGACGCGGCTGCAAGACACTAAGATCCAGAAGGACTTTGTCATCCAGGTCATCGTCAACCCGCAGGCCCTCCAAGCCCCCAAGCCGTCACCCACCACCACCACCACCACCACCACAACTGCCTCCTCTCCTACACCTGAATAACCGAGGACACCGAGGATAGATGGAGGGATGGTGCAATGGGTAGTGAGGTGGGTGGCAGACACTAAAGGACCAGGGGTGCCTCCAATTGCTGGATAACTGGTTAGCTTTGTGAGAACAGCTGCTGTTATTGAAATAAAATGAGACAAAACTACTTTGGAGCAAAAACATGATGAAGAAACTCAAAAGTGATGCTTTCTTTCATCTACCATGTGTCATTTTATTTTTTTTAGGTCTGCTGGGTTGTTCTTCAAGTGAATCCAGCCACCCCACGAACTCTGGACATCCTCATCCCCGTGTCTCTTTGAACCATCTTGAATAAAAACAGAACTTATCCTGCTTGTGTGCTGTCTTTCAGCCACATCCAAAATGTGTACATCAAGCTGCACATGCAGACTCCGCATACTCTTGTATGTGCACTAATCCTAAGTGCCAATGGAAGAAATGCAGAGGTGTTTGTGTTGGTTCTAAAGCACATTTCTACATGGACTCTGCGCTGCAATCCTTTTTTCCTCCACAGAAACCTGGAGGGGAAGGCAGAGAGTGAGATACTGAACTATATTTTCTCTTTTTTTCCTCCTTTCTTTCTTTTATTGAGGAAATAATGTAAACTGAGCTTTTTTGCACATTTGAAAATGATTACTATACTTTTGTGGTAGTTTGTGTGCCTTCTACAAGACAAAACAAAAAAAGGGTTAATGTCCTGTAAGACGCTAGTTTTACGCTAGGCTAAGACTTCTGTATTATTATTTTTAGATTCAGGAACTCTTAGATCAAACGAGCTATAACTGCTGCCTATTTCTTTATGGTTTCATCAGTCTTGCAGACAAAACATTTGGTGTGTGGGTACTGGTGTGTGTGTGTGCATGCGTGTGTGTGTGTGTGTGTGTGTGTTTGGGGAAAAGGAATATGTAGTTGGCAGTTTGATGTAGCCCACAGAGACAAGACTGTTTCCCTGGTGTATAAATCAATCGTATTGTCTAGGGAAAGAGAAATCCCCATGCAAAAATGATAAGCTGCATTATTGACCACTTAATGACCCCCCCAGACCACTAGGGGGCAGCAGCAACACAGCTCTAATGTAGTCCATTCAGTTTCTTAGGGCTAGTTGTCTTTCTTTTTTTCCCCCACCACCTGATGAATGTAAATGCAGTATTCACTTGCCTTTTGTGCTTGATGTGGTCCAATAACTTCGGAGAAAACTATGTATCACACTTGTTCACTAGATGTTTGACTTCCTTCACCAGCATACAGAAGGCTCGGGTGAAATGGCTGCCTACACGTTTTCATATGTGTATATGTGTCGTATTGGTTAGAGCAATTTGGAGTCTGTGTGGAGCGGTGAACCAAAACAATGAGCTGAGGGACACAAAAAGCTGTAGATTCAGGTGTTGATTCTCAGTGGAACCGCCTGTGCCAGCGTCTCAGACAGGAAGTCATTTGTTTTGGGGTTAATATCAAAAATATTGCTTAAAGGGGCAGTCCACTGAAATGGTTAGTCCCACTGAGTCTGTGAAAACGATTATATAATGTCCGCTGTGGCTCAAACTGGAGTTGTATTGCATTATGGGAAATGTAAGACCCAGGGTGTTGTTTGGAGCTTGACTACATACAAGGGAAGTGAAATACTAAATTGCTGGAGTACCCTGATAATCAGCTGAACACTGCTGAAATAAGAGTTTTTTTTCTTCCTGACAAAGCAAAATCATCATTTTATTGATGTTGTGACCTTTGTCGCTGTACCACTGCAGAGAGTGACACTCTTTGTAACCACTCCAAACGTTTAGTGACTGTCCACTGTAGGAACGTTAAAATGACCAACTTTTATCATTTATAAATAACTGTCAGGTGAATTCTCCAGTTGGGCTCAGAGTGAAATAAAATAGAAATGTTAACCTCTCGCGTGTCCTGCTTCCGTGGATCATGCAGACAGAGAAGAAGTCATTTATCCAAACTCTGAAGTCACAATGAAGGTTCTGCATTTTGTGTATGTTTACGTTTACTTGCCAGCTTTTCTGAGCAGTGTGTTGGCACGTATTTTACTGAGTGCTCTCCGTTTAGTCCACTGTATGGAAGCAAAGAAATGATACAAAGTTTTTATACCTTTTTTTTAGCGTGGAATTGAACCATTGAATTTAGAGCACTGGAATCTTCTTTGAACACAGTCTATCTAAATGTATATGGTTTGAATTTCCCTGTTTCACATTTCTATTAAGTTATTTTAAGTTTAAAAAAAACAAAAAAAAAACAAGAGGTTAATTCAAACCTCATGAATAGATATTCAGGACATTCAGGGTTGGGAATCAAGGCGTGCTTGGTGATTGTAGCCTGCACGTTGCTACTCATGATGGACTTCTCTGAGTCTTGATGTGCGTTGTTTTCATTCACCGCTCCTGTCACACGATTCTCAAGCAGTAAGATCACGGAGGGAGTAACACGGACCCGTCAGTGTGAAGCCTAACTGAGCCACAGCTCACCACATCAAGAACATGTTTGATTTTTAAACAACAGTTTTATTCTTTTGTCTCTTTTCTATCCAGTTTCAGATAATCACAATCACCCTTTCTTTGTTATTTCCAGGGGTTTCTTGCTTTTCTTCACCAGTGGTTCTTCTGGGGATATTTCTTAATCATTGTATGCAAACTTGAAAAAGCCTTTTTCTTTCTTTCTGTATGTGCAATACAGTAGACATAGACCTCATATCATTTTTGTTTTGTTCTTCAGACTCGACAGATTTCATAGAGCACCAGCTATGAGTTTTGTTAAAGAAATGTCAAAGTACAGGCTTGCAGCCTGCTATAATCTGACGCCTGTGTCGGATAATCAGCTGCCTCTTGTCAACCGTTTCATACGTTCATGTTTGTCACTTTGAAATGTATTCCAAGCTGTCGTCTTGACTGTTAAGATGGCCTCCCAGAGTGGCCTTTTCACAGAGTAAATATCGAAACATTAAAAAAATGCCTACACAACTTTTTCTCTCCCGGTGTCCCTTTAACACTCTGCCCTCACGTCTCGGCCCTGAAGGTTAGGGTGTCATTGAGCCTCGGGGTGGGGAAGAGCTCTGTTGACAGCTCTATCGATGGCGTCTCCTGTTACAGAGTCCTTGCTGAGGTGAGCCACGGTTGGGTGTTTGTCCTTATGTCACCATCTGTTCCTGTGCTGATCCTGAGGTTCAACTCCGTTTTAGTAACAAGCAGTGGCCACTGTTTCATGTCCAAGTATAACACAACACGGTGCTACAATGTAAAAGGGCTTACGGGATTTTAAGCTGTCCCTCAGTTTTTAACAGTCAGAGAACCGCCTTATTGATGCATGTGGCAATAAGCAGTTATTAGTTTCCCACTATCAATTTAATATAAGGGAAGGACATACAAATGCATAATAATGTGCTGTTCCCCTTTAATGTGCTATGAAAAACACATACAGTTCTTAACAAATTCCCCTTTAACACATCATGTCTAATCAGACAGAGGTCAGACAGCTCCCCTCCGGCTTTTTCAACTTCTGTTTAACCGTAAATGAAAAAGGTAAAAATCTACGGTGTTTTCTTATCTTACCTGTGTCTCTAGCAACTTCACCAAGTTACGCCTCATTTTAGTGAAGACTGAAGGGGAAATTGTTTGGAAAGATTTGATTTGGAAAGATCACCCACATCTTCTATGGAGTAGTGGCATGGAGAGATGCTACGTTATGCTCCAGTCGTCTTTTATTCAAATTCCAGGCGTTTGGAGGAGACATTAAAAACATGAAATAGGAAGATTTTGAACTCAAGGTTCACTTACTAGGTTCAGGTGAAGCTTCAGGTGGAGCTTTCGTTCACAATTCAGAACACATGTCAGACTTAACTTAGAAGAAAACATGCAACAGGTTGCAGGTTCCACTTCCATGACGACCAGTACCCCTCCATACATCCCTCTCCCCCCAATCTCAAATCTCCAGAAGGTACTGCAGTTAAATAAAGTTTTCATGCACACACTTTGAATGAATAAAGGCTGACTGTATTGAAATAGATTGAAATAGGTTAAAATGAGCCTTTTAAATGGAGCGAAAATGTAATTCAGTTTATTCTACAGAAAGGTCTCCATGCAGGAGAAAGATCTTCACCACAAGATGGCGCTCCGCTCGTGCAAATACTAATGTGAACTGAGGCTTCCAGTGCAGTGGTGGGAATGAATCAGAGAGACGGGAAACACACAGCTTTATTTGTTTAAGCCTCTAACATATTCGGGTATGAATCAGATGATTTACTGTGTGTGTGTGTGTGTGTGTGTGTGTTCCTTGAAAGCAGCGTTGCCCAACCTGAAAGGGTTAAAACATGAAGTGTGGAAAAGCTGTGTTTCACAAAAACAAAGTCAAAGGTGGCATCAGGGTCATGGTAATGGTTTGGAAGCGTTCAGCTGTGGGTTGCATGTAGATACAAGTTACTTATACACACAGAATTTATCAACCTTCAACATTTGCATTAGTTTTATTCTATTGTGTCAACATTTTATTTACTGAGGGCTCACACAGATGTAATGTTTCAGCACTGCAATTCCCAGCAGCCACCTGTCAATCAAACCGCATGGGAGGGAAGGGGGCGCTCTTTCCACCTGCAAAACTACAGCTTCTGCTCAACTGTGAGCATCTCACTGGTTATGATAATGAGATGCCAAAAGTGTAAGATCAATCACTTCCTGTCTGGGATATTTTTCAGCAGCATGACTCTCTCTCTCTCTCTCTCTCTCAGTCTCTGCAAATACAGTCAACACAGGGTCTCCGGAGGGTTGTGGTGCACCGGGGCCTGGAAAAAGCCCCTATTGACGGAGGAATTTCACAGGGAGAGCTGTGTTTGTGGTCACTCGCCCAGTCAGCCTTACTGTAGACTTTGTTCCCCCGAGTGACAGACCCAGTGTGACCCTGACACCACAGCAGAGAGCTCGGGGAGTGTGGACACAACATCGTCCCATCCTTGGTTGTTAATTTGACTTTGGATGTCAGTCAAAATGTTTTATAAAACCCCCACATCATGATGTGTGTGTGTGTGTGTGTGTGTGTGTGTGTGTAAGTTTCTTTCCTCTGCCTCGTTTCTGTTTATGGAGCAAAACCTCCCGAGTGGACTCCATAAGGTTTTACACTAATCTTCCCCAATCCTCCTGAGACACTGACTTATATTTTCACCAATACCTTTAGTTTACTGAAGATGCTGGATGGTTTCTGAGTGATGAAACACTGTTGCAACCAACTCCTTTAAACTCATTTCAACTCATGTCCTGCCTTCGCTCACTCTTTTCCATCACCAGTGATTTTCCAGCTTTTACCACTTAAGGGAAATATTTGCTATTTTTCTCTCGTCACACTTTTTTCTGCCAAGTAAACATTTTGATACTGTGAATTATGTAAAATCTCGATCTCATTTTTGTTTGTCTTCATCTGATGACTTGATTACACTGTGACTGACAGAAGAAGAATACATTAGCCGTGGATGACTGTGTTTGGTGGAACTTCCTTTTCCAAATATGCTTTGTTTCATAGCAGCGGTAAACAGTTTAAAATTGGAAAATGTTCCTATATATCTTGGTAATGTTTTCAGTGGGAACACACGTTTGTTTTCCCATTTATCCTCCCCTGTGCAGCTCCTGGAACAGAGTTGTGCTGGCTTGCTTTTAAACAAAACCCACCATTATTTCTGCCGATCCCTTTCGGTGTAATGTGCACTTGATGTTGGTGAAAATACAGCAATCTCCTGCACTGATTTACAGGAACTGGAGGTCATTCATGAGTCATTGGGATGTTTATGGGAGGAGTGTGTGTGTGTGCTTTTTGATAAATACAGAGGATTGTTATGCAAAGCAGACTGTTGTCCAGAATAACAGAGGACTTTAACCAGAATAGATGAAGTAAAATCCTCTCAGCACAGGGATTGGTGGCTAGTCCAGTGTGTGTCTCTCTCTCTCTCTCTCTCTCTCTCTCTCTCTCTCTCTCTCTCTCTCTCTCTCTCTCTCGTCTACGTATGTGTTTGCAGCTCCAGAGCTAGTTATGGTGGCCTTAAAGCTAATCCCTGGACTCCTGCTCTCACCGGACTCTCGTCCACTTACCTAACGCTCACCCCGCTCACACCTAAACCCTCACCTAATACTATGGAGTCATCTAATACTTTCTACCGTAAACTACAACTGTGAACCTGGTCACCCCATGGCCTGACAGGCCACGTCACAGCGCCCAGTGGGAGCAGAGCCAATGGACGAGGCAGGTTTCCAAGGCTTAGCATGGCGGGAGTTGTGTGAGATTGTGTGTGTGTGTGTGTGTGTGTGTGTGTGTGGGGGCCCAGGTTTAAAAATACCGGAATTACCTTTTAATATGAGCCGACCTGTTATGTTAATAGCATAGAGCAAGGAACAAGGTTGATTTTCAATAAATGCGACACTGTAGGTGGTGAAAATAATCTTCAGTTAATGCATGACTCATTGTACACTGGGATTGATGATAAGATAGAGTCACAGAAAACATGTTTATTAGATACACACCAACACATAAGCACAGGGAGACGTGCACAAACAGTTCCACACGGGTAGTCATATATATTAACACTGGGACAGAAACCCAGTTACCTGCATTCTGTGTCCAGGATCAACACTCTGACCAGACAGCCTGTTCATCTGCCAGAGCCAAGACACCAGGTCCACGTTTAAGACCCCCCCCCCCCCCCCAATAGCTGGCCAAGTGTGCCAGCCAAACACACACATAAACAAACTCCCTCCCCACGCAGGTGAGACACACTGATTAAATCCCCCAGAGCCAAAGTAACCATCTCCTCATTTCCAATCCCTGCCCTGCAGCCAATCAGGAGGCTCCTGGGCAGCTCCATTCTAATCGGCAGGCTGTCTCTGGGCTTTTACTGTACCAGACTGTAGCTTAGAAGAGTCTCCTGATGTTCTACAGGGAATTAGACGCTGATATGAGCTCTGTCAAAGGCAGATTTTCCCATATCGTGTGGGGAAAAGTGCAGCAGCGGTCGCCTGGAGGTCACAGACCTCTTGACTGGAAAGGTGCAGGTTTGAGTCAGACTGTCTGGTGACAGTGACTTTAATTAATTAATTTAGAAACTTAAAGGGACACCATGTCATTTTTAAGAGAAGAAAAAGCACAATCTTTCTCTCACAAATGAAAAGACGCCCGTGCAAACTTACGTAGCAAAAAGACACTCAGTTACACAACATCTAGCTAAAGTTTGCTAATACTAGCTAACATTAACCAGCATAAGCAACTCGTCCAAGATCAGACCAAGTAAGCCCCTCAGTGTGTAACATCACTACCTAGCATTTTCTCAAGTACAGCAGTAGCTTTTACATATCTGGATCCCTTTTCCAGGAAGCCACTCATTTCAGTGTGGTCTACATGCAGAGAACAGAAACAGCAATCCATCACGCTTAGCATCATGTCTGGTTTTCTTATTGAAAATGTTACATTATTGTTGAACAGTAGCACAGATGCAGGTATGGAAAGAATTCCAGCTTGGTGCATTTGTGTGCTGGGGGGGGGGTTTGATTTTCTGACACTCGAGCTTGTACATGCATACACACGCTGTGGATGCTGGATCTCGCACCGTAATGTGAGTTTGCCTTACTGTTTAGTTCGATCTGGTGTCAACTTTCAACCTCGTTAATGTGAAATAATACATTTGACAAATATAAAACCAGAGAGTTGCACCCAAAGCTTGTTTGTTGTGCTGTCTTTTTCTGAATTATCAGACAAAGTGAACAAAAATCTAATCTAAACAGGTGTTGACATCATTAAATTTACAGTGAGCTGTGTAAAAAAGTAATCCCAGTCAGATAGTCTGCAAAAAACTTTAGATTTATCTGTTTACTTTTTTCTTTCGTGCATATTTTGTGCTGCACTCTTTTATTATCACAATGAGGCACTTTGTAATTTTGCTTTATAAAAGTGCCATATATAATAAGGTTTATTATTGTGGTGTAATGACACGGATAACTTGTTACTCAAGCCATGCTGGCCTCCCTGTCAGTGAGCGAGACAGCGATGACTGCAGTTATTTTCTTCTTCATATTAATCAGTTGGTTGTGACAGAAGAGGGGCGTTACATTCTTGATTGAATCACACACACACATACACACACACACACTCGCTCTCTCTCTTAATATAGCATCATTACTGCTGGCCTACATAATGCTCTATCAAAAACCGCATGACGTGGCAGGATGGTGGAAAAATGACAATTTCTGTCTCTAGATTTTGTCCTGTCAGGTCACACTGCTGTTTGTTTTCTGTGGTTGGTGATGGCGTCTGCAGCTCTGAGGATTCATGCTCATGAAGTTTGATTCAGTCATGCAATGTTGCAATGTATGCAACTCAATTGTACTGATGTGCCCACGCCTTCTGGTGCAATCAATGATTTGGGTTTCTCCCTGAGAATTTAGTAACATGCGTTACTCATCTTGCGGTATTTGTTTGGGAAATTGTTTAGTGGATCTAGTGGATTTCTGGAGAGTTTTACACAGAATTAGCCCTGGTTGCTCTTCTGAAGACACTGCTATTTTTAGACTGAGCACCAGTTCTTGCCATGAGTTAAATGAGAAGTGTGATATTACTTTAAATAGGAAGCTACAGCCATCAGGTTAGCGTCTTACCAGTGGACTCACACTTTAGTTTTTGTAGGGATTAAACAGACAGAAGATATAACGTGTTCATTAGTGAGCTCCAGAGGTGCTAATAGGCATATTTCGTTACTTTTGGACAGAAACCAAGCTAGTTGTTTCTGTCGTTATTAAACGGGTGCTGCCCTAAGATCCATATTTATCACAGAAACACCACAGTGGTATCAATGTCTCAGCAAGAAGCTGAAGGGTATTTCCCAAAACGTCAAACTATTCCTTTAAAGATGTGGCAACAGGACAAACTGGACGCAGCAGTTCTGTGAGGCAGGAATATGATTACAGTGACAGAAGCCCGTATCTATTTCTTACAAACAGAACATTTATACACGGCTCTTGTAGCTGGTTGTATTTTACCGCACTAACAGCACCAACTCGGGTCAGTCAGATTAAGGTGGCTCCACCCATGAATAATAAGGCATTCGTTGTAAGTCTCAGAGTACTTATATAACATACAACATTTTTTCTCGGTGTGTGTTCAGGTTCATGTGTGATTTAGCACTTCTTTCACAGTGCGCAGGCTTTAGCGGGAGTTTTCATTTGCCCTCTGTACCAATTGCTGTATTTTCCATGCAGTCATACCACACCTCCACTTTTTCTTCAGTCTGTGGTTGTTTTTCCTCAAACTATAAATATCAATTGTGTCACTCAAATCCAGTATCTCTCTCTCTCTCTCTCTCCCTCCCCTTTTATGGTGACAACTCCATACCAAACTTGCTACCACTGAAAGCAGTTGAGACAATGCGTGTCTTTCCACTAAGCATTACTTTGGCCAGTAAACAGCTGATAAAGCATATACCTTTGCTGCAAGTCAGAAAATGTAACCCGTGTTTAAGCAGCACCTAGCCAATTACGTTGTATTCTCTTTATTCTACTACACAACAGATTGCTGCAACCATAATGCAGTTGTTAAAACGTGGCGGAAACACCCACCGGCTCTTCATTACGTCCACGCGGGATTACAGCAGTTAAATGCCGGATGAAATTTCATGAGGCAAAGAGTTCTCCTCCATATGAAACATAAATAAGCATGATAATGGGATATGGGGATTAATGCAAACCAGGCCTGCAACGTACCTGGAAAATAATGAAAAGAAAGTTGCAAATGAGCATATTTGTGGGATGAGAACAAATCCCAGTGAAGCACAAATCCTGCAGACTGTGGGTGTCCTGGCTGCTCTGTTGGCTAATGTGCCCACTGTGTAAATGGGAGACTCGTATCCGGTCCTTGACTCTGGTCACATCATGCCCACCCTGTCTCTGCTCGTGTCTCCTGTGTCTTTATACACTGAGGCGTCATGTGTTCCTTCCAAAACCCCTAAAAAGCTGGATACTGTTAGTCCTTTGAGGTATGTTACAACCGGAGAAGTCGAAGCACTCTCAAGGAACTGTAGGAAAATGATTAGGGCGGGAGTAGGGGTCAGAAAAGGTGGAGGTTTATGCATTTATTTGTTTATTTATATATTGTCACGTTTTTCCTTGGCAGGGGGGCACAGGGAGGGTCCTTTTATTATTTCAGTCTCACCATGTGATATTTAATGTTAAAACAAATAAAACAGATTTGTTATTGTCCCTGGGGAAGGGGCAACTAAAATTGCGCCAGCTGAGGGAAGGGCCTTGCTTTTTATAGCAATAAAACAATAATCAGATTGTATCACATATAATAGCTTTTATTAAGACATTTCAATACGATACAATGCATTCTCCATATAATGTGTTTATGGTTTAGGTTTGAGCAAGTGAGCTAGAAAAGATAGTCCAAATCAGGCCCTCACACATTAAACCTTCAAGGATCAACCTGTGACAGAACAATGTGACATTCTTTTTCTTGGTTTGAATGTACCTCAGCTTTATCTTCATGTTTCCTTGTTTCTAAAAAAAACAACCTTTAAACCAGCGCATTCTCATTTCTCTTGATCCCTGCCAACCAGCTCCATATGTGTGTGCATGTGTGTGGGAGTCTTTGGCCAAGCTGCGATCTCTGTTTATCTTTCTTGTTCTGCCAACTTCCTGGTCAGAGGGGTTGCACAGTAATTCAAGGTTTTAAGGTGCAATAATGCATACGGGGTCAAACTAATCTTAACAGGGATGACCGTCAGTGTTTCTTACTTAAAAAGCCTAGATGCTAATCATCTGGCAGCAGCGACAGTACAAGAGAACAAAGCTGTTTTCCAAGTTCGGTGCTGAACTGGAGAACTAAGTTAGAGAGCTGGAAAAGTTCTTCCCAGAATCGTTATGCTACTAAGAAGATGTCAAAGGTCGTGACATGAGCTGGACTAATGGCACTAAGAGGAGATGAGAGGTAAGGAGCTCAATAGGCAAGACTCTGCTTTACTGAGTAGATGTGAGGGGAAGAAAAGAAGAAGAAGAAGAAGAGGTGGAGGTGGGATTCTGTGCCACACAAGTTGCCCCTGGGGCCTGAGGGGTCTAGTTGGCTTTGGCAGGAAGAGGGAGGGCGGAAGCAGAGGGGAGGGGGATGTGTGTGTGTGTGTGTGTGTGTGTGTGGGGAAGGGGGGGCTGTTGAGGGCAGCTCCTGGTGCCACGTTTGCATCACAGAACTGTAATTCCTTTCAGTGCTGAGCAAAGCAGAGCTGGCACTGCGGGTGCCTCATTTCTTTAAAACATTTTTTATTTTTTACCCTTTTTGTCCATTTCCTGCTTCACTGACAGAGCAACGTGATAACACCAGTGTGTGGGTTGTGTTTCTTTTTCCTTTTACAGTGATCACATGTCCCTTTGTTTGAATCTTTTTAGAACTGACCTTTAGCTAACTCAGCCATCGGCGGGAGATTATCCGCTGTAAATTCTTTGTACGTTGTGAAACAACAAGGCCTGGATTTCACACAGAAATAAACAAAAGCCATCAACCATTGATTTTATTATTATTCTAAAATGACGATTTACTGACACCAACAAGCACACACATGCACATATACACTTTTGAAACAAACCAACTGCCAAACCGTTGTCTACAACTCTGCCTGGTAACACTGTCTGTGTGTCTTCATGAGGAGAGTGCATGACAGTGTAATTGGACCCACGCACACACGTTGGACTGTCATTGTCACGTCTGTGTTGCTGCTTTCATCTTTGTTTTTGACGTTTTTAAGTTCAGAGGATTATCTGTGGGACCGCAGTTGTAGTAGTGATGTAAGTGGAAATAAGATTAAAACCAAAGGTCAGCATGAAATGCATTTTATGAAAATGAGTAAACATGCCGAAAAATATATAGAGATGTTGCCCTTTGGCAGCAGCTACCGTGGTGCCTGTTCAAATGGCAATAATGAATGCAGTGATACATGACAGTAAGTCACTACACAAATAAACAGACTCTCAGACGCTCCACAAAGATGCATTGATAAATTGTAACCACACTGAACATTTATGAAAATAAAAAACAAAACTGAAATCAAATTTCAAAATGAAACAAATGAAAAACCGACGGGATCTATACATTCATTCAACACTTGCATTAACCCACCATTCACACACACACACACACACACACACACACACACACACACACACACACACACACACATACACACGCACTGTTTAACGTGACTCATTAACACTCTTTAGTCAAAGTTGCGGTCGGCGTCTGTGACACTCTGGGATTTCAAAAATCCACAAAATCATCAGTATTCTGTGGAAAGGGCTGTTTTTAACATGAAATGTGTCAACCTGCACTCAGCTGTGAGCAGAAATAAGATTACTTGGAGATGTGTGTGATTCATGCTTCCTAAATGTCAACCAATGTGGAACCATGTTGGAAAACGAACAGCAGAACTTGAGAGGACAACGTTATCACTTCTTAGTCCCAAAATGGCAATACAGTTGGTCGTGGTCACAGATTGACACTGTCCTGGAAATAAAAACACGTCCAAAACGTGAGAGAAAAGATAATATTGGAAAATGTCTGAAATCAAAAGCCCGCAAAATAAAGAAGTTTATGTTTCATCACCACCCTTTGGAAAAGTGCCCTTCAAATTCAAATATATATAATCACTACAATATATTTTCACTAAAAGCAAAGCATCAGTAATTGGACAATTTACATGGTTTCATGGATGCAACACAATCAAATGAATCTGTCTACTGGCCTTTATTGGATAATAGTAAAAAATAAAAATAGAACAGAAAGCATTACAAGTTTTCCCCGTGCAGCAGCGTACAGCGGATCAGAATCAGTGAATATGGTCATATAAACTCAGCTTTCACTGCGAAGAAACCACCGCTATGCTTACAGGACAGCTTTCCATCTTTCCAGCCTGCTGTTTGCACTCACACCAGTTACCTTGGATACCAGGGGCATCAAAATACAGGCACAATGACAAATACCAGCATCTGTGTGTGTGTGTTGGGTCAGTGAGGTTCAGTCTGGGCGGTAATGTGAGACCAAGATGAAACACTCAGCCATCAGCACATTCCTATGGGCCTCGGTTTTCTTCAGCTTGGGAAGAAGGAGGGAGAAATGAAGAGAGAAAGAAAATGGATTGTTCATAAAAGAAAGGGAAATAAAAGAAGACGGGATGTCAGAAAGACAGGAACATTACAGAGAGAGAGAAAACCAAGCAGCAGTAAACATGTCAGCTACTATAAATGATGCAGCTGGGCCACTCGCTAACAATCATAATCATACAGCAATAACTCCTCCACCTCTCATTAGAACAATATGTACACGTCTGTATGTTGTTGTAGTCTTTATATAATGACGTGCTTTAGGAAGGCCTTGCACAAATCTGCCTTGAGCCTCGCCTGCTTCATGATGGTGGTTGACCGAGGAATTTACTCCCCGCAAATATTGTCTGAATATCTGTGAACCAGACTAGAAACACAGAGCTGGCTTAAAATGATTGTTGTGATGTGGCTGCAGAACCACTTAATACCCACTTATAATCCTGTGTACTCAGACTTTTGTTTGCTGAAATAAATCAGGCAACGGACCACGTTCAAAATAAACAGCACTGCCACTTGAAAAGACCTGACGCTGGAAACGACACTGTGACACTTTGAGTTTTCGAGTGGCCTCTTAGGACAGTAGAAAGGTGTGAGCCTCACGCGGCAGCAGGCTTTAGAGTCAGTTCTGCACATGGAGCTGCATGATGTTCTTCTGACCTCTATAAACTTAGTGATACAGAGGTCTAGGTTATGTGAGTCAAATTGAACCGTCTGGTGAGGTTAATGTGTTAGCAGATACACCAAAACACGCTACAGCTTGAGAAGCTCACTCACTAACATGGATAAGGTGTTTGCTAGCAAACTAGCTAGCAGGTGTAACAGAGTCTATACAATATGTAACTACACTTTAATGTGTGGTTAAACGTCACTAGTTAATGAGAGATATATGGGTACAGTAGGTAGTTAAGTGCTATGCTAGCATTGACACTTGTTGAAATTACACTAAGGGGTGCAACAAGGGGTCGTAATACATTTTACAGAGCTTAATTTGTTGTATAGCAATGGCTCAGCAGGCTAGCTAGCTACAGTGGCTAGCCATTGTGCTAAAATAACTAATTGCGTGCTAAGATTGAGCGTCTAGCCGAATGTATCACATATTCTTTTCCTACCCAGACTTGGTAATTCACTACTTTCTTGCTAAGCAATCCCACAATGCATTTTTAGATACAAACATTAAAGTTGTGGGACACTAGACAAAATGCTGTATTTTATTATTCCAAAAATGTCGGAAATCTTCATTCCTCCTCCATTAACACTATAGGCGAAAGTTTTGAGTAACTTTTATATAGGGAGTAATGAGTGAGTGAGCAAGGGAGAGATAATTCAGTTGCAAACCATTATTGCTTCTGCTCATTATTTGCAGCGGCTATAATGTGTGATACATTGGCACCTGGATGTGTCACAACGTACACTCTACATCATCCCTACGCAAATGAATCCATCTAAAATGTCAGCGAGGTGTGAAATTGTGAGTGGACGATTGCACGCAGTGCTGTTTAACACATTAAGAACCCAGCAAGAATGTGATGGGCTGCGACAGACTAAGAAGTGGTTCAATCTGTGGCCTGAATATACTGGCACAAAAAAATTCCTCCTTTTGGAAACAGTTTAGATTCAAACAGAAATAAAGCAGCCAGCAACAATGGACGTCATCATGGTGCCGTATTTCCATGGGTTTCTACCAGTGTAGGACATCTCACTGTTTGTTTTTAATATTTTTCTCTTCTTTTTGCCCCACAATTTGTGACTTAGCAAAGCCTGACCTCTATGCTTATGTAAACCGAAGCCTCGTTGCCGTCTTTCGGTAACCACTGGTAACCGTGCAAACATACCGTGAGAGACATCCGTCTCTTCATCAACATCCTTTCAGGTCATTATGATATCACGGTCAAAGAATGCCACTTCAGAGAACTGCAGCTACGAACAAACAGGATGTGTGTCTTTGTCCGTCTGGAGTAATTGGATATAGTTACACAGACAGCTTCTTCAGGAAAAGTTTGTAGAAATATAGGCTGACCTCACACTCAGATAATAACAACATTCAAGTACAAAGATGGAGAAGAAGCTAGCCCCAGCTGCTGTTATTCTTGCTTTTTGCTTCGTATATCTTTGGAGGACTGACTGCCTCATTTTCTCCATTCTTTTCTTCATTTTTCTGATTCAGCCCACCCCTTTCAACATCCCACATCCTCCTCTCTTCTGCGGAAAAAATGCAGACTCCACAGTAATTATCCAGCTGGATCTGCTCATGGGGGCTATTCTGGCTGTATTAAATTCATTACAGACCAGAGAAACAGATTTTGCATTAGTGTGTTTTTATACCCATTAGGGGTTATTATTGTGACACCTTGATTGACAAAGTGGCATCCTTGGGGCTGGAAGGGGATGCTCAGATACACTTCAGCACACTTGAATTCAGGTCCAACGGTGAGGTTATTTCCTACCTCCTTGCTGTGTCTTGATGATTTGGGAGGTCAAAAGGTTGGCGCTAAGCTTGTGACCGGAAGGTAGCCAGTGGTGAACCCAGCACAGCAGTGGATACAAGTATTTGGGGAAACTCACTGGAAAACACCCTTCCCTCCATCAGCAAAGAAGCCTCAGGCGGATTAAAGGGAAAAGGGAAAAATCATCTAAAGTGACAACACTTTTCTCGTTCTCTCTTCCATAACAGGCAGGTTTAACCAAGTTCAGGCAGTGAACTTGGTTAAACCTTTGATAACAATTTTTTGGGCCACTTGGGGGCAGCAGAAACAATCTGTAAACACACCACAGCATATTACATGTATCACATTTTAATACTGAGCAGCTATTAAGCAACATTAGAACCTCACTCCAACATTCACTCTCCTTTTTTTGTTTACATCGGTTCTTTAGCTGCCAAATGCTTCTTTATGTTCACCAGCTAGTTGCTACCTTTGTCTGTTTGGTGCTGGGCACGTAGTGTACAGTGGGCTTTTAGAGAATCTGTTTGCTGCTGCCAAAAATGAAACTGATGAGATCTGTGAGAGTGATTTAAAAGAGGAAAGTTGTGGACCAAAAGGTTTTTTACATTGGATTACATTGATCCACTGTTAACATTTTGAATAGTGCAGCTTTAAGATTGTGATATTGGGACCTCCAACACAGCAAACATCTTACTGCTGTCACTTTTGTTTTGACATTTTTTATTACATTTAGACACGAATACACCAACATTTTTACAACTGTATTTTTAGTCTGCTTATGATCTTGATAAATCTCCAGTTATTAGTGTTATTTTTTGGACAGAAGACAATTTTGGCTTGTTATTGTGGTAAAGGCACAGGTGTTAATAACAATAAGCCATGACAGTGTGACAGGGAGCCAGCATGAACAACACCAGGCCCTGAAAGTGAAGCAGCTAAATGGAATTCAGCCATTATTAATTATATTGTTTAGACCTGTGCTACCACAGCAGACTGTTAAACACAGGTGTAACTACTCACGTTAATTATGGCTGCTTACATTTAGGTGTTCCAGTTTCAGGGCCCTATTGTACGATGCATGCAGGCTCATTTGTCAGGGTAAGTGGAACCTACTTAAACAGAGTTAGTGTTCAGTTACACCTGTGGTTTTCCTGCTATGATTAGTTAAACTGTCTGCTGTGGAAAAGGCTTGTTGTTGGTCATCAGGAGACTCAGCTGCAGGTACAGTATCAGTTTCATATGAGTAGGTTAAGATAAATAGGACCTAACTGGAGGCCGAAAGCCAGGTTATTTAGCACTCACGAGGGTAGCCAAAATGTGTGTGTGTGTGTAGCATACAGGGCTAACTGTGAACAGTACAGTTATCCACTGTCCAAATTCGCAGAGGTGGAGCTGCAGAAGGGGAATTAGACAGGCGGGACACTGAGTCCTGTATTAAACATTGGTTCCACGTAGAAATCACACACAGGAACTCTCTGGTAGAAGCTTGGAAGTCAACCTTTATTGATACTGTTTAAACAAAAGTAATGTCAACCAACAAGAGAAAATCATATACGTCTTTCATATTTGCTTCAGTATTGCTGTTTATACGTGTAAAAAAAACACTGATTAACATAATGTATCTCGTCTTGATTAGGAATGTCATTGAGCTCTGACAGAGATAGCTACTGCAGAAGTTCCCCCTCGAACACTGATCCCGCTTCAATGCTGCGTTTACAGAGGTGCACAGTATTAGCACAATGTAAAAAAAACAAAACCAAACCTCCTAAGTCTCTTAAACAATTGTGTCAAATTCTTTGACACCTTAGAAATTCTGCAATTTTGTGCAGTAATACGTGGAACATTTATCAGCCACATCTGTATTTTCTGATCATAGAGATAAATCAAGGAAATGCACACTGAATACTCCAAAGTAATAATACTTTAAGTTTCTATCCAAGCTTTCAAATCAAATGTGTGATGATGTGTATGTAACAAATTGTAGAGGGGAGTGACATCGTTTTTGAGGATGCTATAAGGATTATGGTAAATGTAGTCTAATCTGATGCTAACTTGCTAGTAAAATGCCTAATTTGTTTATGGTAACTATACCAATGCATTGCACTTAATTTGATGATTGGGACATGTAACTCTTTGTCATTACAGTTTGTTCTAACTAAACTGAGCTGTATTTATTTTATTTATTTATAAGTCAAATTTAAAAGGCTTTTTCAGTTAAATAAAAAGTTCACGTGGACGTTAGACACAAGTTTTAGCTCAGCGTTAAGTCACTGAGACGAAGTATGAATGTATGTGCTAACACAACGGTACACAACACAACTAAATGACGTACACTAAAGTGAAAGTATAAAAAATTCAAACAGGTCAAAAACTCCAGAAGGCACTGGATATAAAACTTTGTTTCTACACCCAGTTTCCCCCCAATTCAACATGTAGTCACTGCTCACATGTACACGGTGCTAGCTGCGTCTTTTTCGCCTGCTAGCAAGAAGCTGTTGACATAGTAATGCACACCAAGATTTTCTCAATTTTAGGTTTGTTTTTCAATCTCCACAGCATAAAATGTAACTGGATCACTTTCAGTGAAATGTTTCTCAGTGTAGCTGAGGGGTTAAGAAACGCTAGTAAGCCTTATGTGACTTTGAACTGGCTAGCTGTTGTGTTTCTAAATTCTGCGCACAGCGTCCGTCTTGGTGGTTGGACACCTTGTCGATATTCAAGTACTCTCCTCTATTTCTCTCGGGGAGTAAAATAAATAAGATGCTCTTTGAACTGCCCTGCAGTTGCAATGTGACCGGTGATGATAAAACTGAAGACATAAAACACACATATTGGTATCAAAGTACAGTATCATGATTGTGTATAAAAAGAATGTGAGGAGAGACGTTAACCTGATTTCTGGTTGCTCGTTTCAATGTCCAAATGCTAAAAAACAAAAACAAACGTACTGTAGTTGCCCAGCAGTCTATGTGCGCAGATACCCAAAAAAATAACTAAGAAACAAAAATAACATATTGCTGTATTCTAAATTCAACTACATTAAAAGGTGATTTAGGACATATTCCAAAGCCTCAAAGATATCAACCAAGGTAACATTCAAAAACGCATCTCAACCACATATTGTAAAAACATACCTTCCACATAACATCTGTACACTTCCCTGTCACTGAATGGTACAAACACTTAGCATGTTGTTGGATAAAAGAAACATCACAGAAAGTGAAGAAAAAATTACTTTGGCACTGAGAACATGTAACATGTAACAAAATTATAAATTTTTTTTGCAAATGAGATATGTTTTATCTTTGTTACTCAAAACCATTAACAACATGACCAATTGAAAATTGCTTCGAAATCAAATTCCCCAAACCTCTGATTCACCATCACGGCAACGGAGGAATAAGCCAATCCATTCTGCTCAAAGTCTAAACTCAGACTTTCATTCACAACCTACTTTTCACCTTACCGATGGCCTAACTCAGTAGTTGATAAAGACAACAAAGACATTTCCTCCATTGCAGTACTCTTCTGTGGACTTCCTGTCCGTACATGCTTTGCTGTCCAGCAACAATCCTCCCTGAACGCACAAATGCCAACACTAAGTAAAATATTTCCCCGAATCACCCCATTCACACTCTGTACGGGACAATGTCAAGTCAAACTGCTTGTCGAAGCAAATACTCGTACCTTGTGGAAAAATACCTTCCTTTCTTCCCTTTCCACGTAAAATATGACATGGAGAGCATTGCGGTCGGTATGATTTCCTGGTATTCCTACATTTGTTTCCTCCAGAATAGATCATGCTTGGTGGTAGCATGTTTGAAATGATTTAAACTGCCATCCTACAGTTTGACTTGACACTCTTTCTAACACGGAACGACTGGGATTCAAAATACTGCTGATCTTTGTCTAATAGCAGGAGTATCTTTGGCAGCGAGGACCACAACCTTCAAACTGAAAGAACTGGTCAACAGAGCGGTAAGTCTGTGATATCAAAGCGGGTGCGTTGGGGGGTGGGAGGGGTTTTGTCTGTGTTTTCAGGGTCGAAGGTTGGGCGGGGGACGTGATGGTGGTGCACAGGGAAGCCCCGGCGGTGTGCGAGACGGTGGCGGTCCTGGGGGTACCTGGCCTGACGGGGGTGATCTGGCAGGAGGACAGGTGGAGGTGGGAGACGAGGAGTCGGTGCGCGCCACAGGGCGGTAGTCCGGTGGCGGGGGCGAGGGTGTGTGGATCGGAATGCGAGGTGGGGCCTTGGCTGCCGCTGACTCGTCTTTCACTCTGGTGAAGTTGATGCATCGACCCTAAAAAGGAAAAAAAAGACTTTAGATTTACGTTAAGTTTGAGGTCAAGACGTTGGTTAATGACCAAATACCTTCCAAAACACATGCTAACTAGCAAATGTTAGCATGACAACATGCTAAACCAAGACAGTGAACATGGTAAACATTATTCCTGCTAAACACCTGAGCTGACTTTAGCATTTAGCTCAAAGCATCGCTGTGCCTGAGTACAGCCTTGCAGAGCTGCCAGCATGTTGTAGACTCATGGTTGAAGCACTTTTGCCTCAGTGAGGGATTAAAAAGGATCAGAGAAAAAGCATAAAATGTAAAAGTATGTACTGTTTATGTATGATATAGTAAAAAAAAAGTTTGACTTTTCAGAGTGTAAAACTAATAATTTTTTTCCATTAGAAATCACATTTCCCTCCTTCACTCGTAAAATATTGCACTAACCACAAGCCTCGCCCGAGATCACAGAGGTCGCTGTTACCATAGTAACCCGACCCGCTCCATAGTTGCATGTGGTTGGCAGCCGGAGAGGCGAGAAGTCATTTTAATCTGCTAATAACCAGTATCAGTGATTGGAGCCGCAGGCGTGCGGCTTCACACAGTGGAAAATGAGGGAACGGATGTTGATGATGTCACAAAGCTGTGAGGGAGTACAGCTCATTCTAGCTTTAAAAAGAAAACTACTAAAAAGACTACATACAAAGGAGGCCGGACCACATGTTGGATCTATAAGTAGTATAACATTCTTGCAGATAAGGCACTATAAAATGTAATTATAGTGAGTGAAAGTCGGACGGGGAGATGATGATAAAGAGATAAAACAGAACCACAAAGAAGAAAATGATAATGGACCTGGTTGAACTGAGGCAGTTCTCCAACATCCCACTGTAAACCTTTGCCCTCTGCTCCGGCCAACCACACAGCCGAACATCTCTACTTCTACCGCAGACCCCTCTCTAACACGAACAAAGGACACATTCCATTTATTCTGTTTTAACTGCTGGGAGCAAAAAAAAAACCCAAAACTTAAATAAACAGTAGCAAAAGACGAGAATCTTGCAGCGACCACCAGTTTCTGGTCTGTATGTATTTCTTCATTTTCTCAAATTCTTTAAAACTGTTTTCTTGCCTCATGGAGAGGAGATGTAGGGTGTAGAGGCTGCTTTCTGCGGGAAACATACACAGATTCTCTAAACTGGCACTTTGGCTCAATGCATCGATCTGTTAAAGATTCTCAGCTGGTCTGGGCTCATTTAGTTCCACAGAACAGCTTCCAGTGCCAGCAATGAGAAATTACGTAACGGGGAATGTCTTCCTTTGGGAGTTTTTATATTTGTCAAACAGCATTTGTACACATTTGTATGAATGAAAAAAAGATGCTTCAAGTGACAGGAAAATAAATCTAAAAGTGCTAAAACTCAAATTCTTCATACTTTTTATGACACATGTTCAATTTCTTAAAGAAAAAAATACATTTTGGGAAGTAAAGGTGTACGGCGCCTTTCAATGTGCGTAGACCACACGGAACGTTTAGAACCTTCATGCACATCGTTCTGTTAGCGCCCAGCTGTGGTTTGAATCATTCTCCTGGATTAAAGAAAGCCACACTCGCTGGTTCTTTCTCGCTGACCTCCTCCGCTGTCTACAGTCTCACCAAGGTCATAAAATTGTCTAGGCAAAATGTGTGTGTGTGTGTGTGTGTGTGTGAGACATGGTCAGTCAGTTGGTGGAGACAGCCCTGGCAGTCGTCTGCCTTAGGTATTACCTCATGTCCTTAAGCCAGCTAAATGCTTCCCTGGGGAGGCTTGTGTTTATGTGAATGAGAGAGAGAACCAGCTCCACCTCATACTGTACACTCTGACGTCAGTGTAATGGATGTGGTTTGGTGACACACTCTCATAATGGCTCCTGTCTCAGAGGTAGATAACTTTATCCTGGGGAGCTTAACTCGGGTCTATCACTGGTAATACTTATGTGGTTATATATATATACACCACACACACACACACACACACACACACACAGCCACTGCTCTTCATCATGCTGCACAGACCCTATGCTAAGCAAACATGCAATGGAGTTCCTGGGTTCATTTAAAGGAGAAAGTAAAGCGGAGTGTGTGTCGTCCGTACAGTATATGAGCAGTACAGCAGAAAAGATCAGGGATCATTGGGAAGAACTGATTACATTATTGGAATTACAGCAACAGATGCACGGTTTTGAGACAAAGACAAAGGCAGCAGTACACATGTTGTTTGCCATGACAACGGTTAGTGTGAAATGCATCATTTCCTGTGTGCCAGAGGATTATTCCCAGTGCAGAGCGAACCCGCAGGGGGTGTTTAGAACAGCAAATTACAAAAAAGTTTAATGACCTGCATAAACGTTAGCTGGCGATGGAAAAGAGACAATTTGTCATTTATTTATGGAGAATTGTCACAGAGTTCATTGTAATAAAGTGATAAAAGTAGTTTGAGCACAGGCTGGATGCACTTTCACTGTAAGAACTCACAGTTTCTGACTACACGACACTGTGCAGGACCGAAACCAGGCCGGTCTCAAGGGTGACATTTAGCTGTTGCTGTGGCAATCAGCACAGCGATGAAAACCTCACCATGGCAGCAGAATGACCAACGAAGAATCCAGACTGAACTCTGGCCAGCTTGGCCTCGTGTAAAGGGCGAGCGCTCCTGTTCATTTGAAAGTCTGCCGGCTTTGGAGTGTGAGACTTTGCTCTAACAGGTCTGTAATGGGTGGGACCAAACAGGTAACACTTAAAGCAAGGAAAGAGGCGTCCAGCCGGGAGATGTTTCTGCCGCGTCGTAACAAACCGCAAATGACATCATTAGAGTAGAAAGAGAGACTTTCTTCTAGGAAAAAAAGCATTGCGTCATGCAGAGCTTGCGTACGCAGCCATCGCTATAAACCTCTTAGGCTAAGAGAAATCAGTAGACTGAGGAAATCAAATCTAAAATCTTTGTTATCTGACTGCCAGTTTGTGTTTGTGGTGCCAAGAAAACACTCTTAAATGTGGAATTCCCATTTAAAAAGATGATGATTTTTACTGGCGCTTGGGACTGATCAGCGGGAGAGTCGGCTGTGGAGAGTAGGAAGAATAGGAAAGAGGAGGAAACAACTGATAATAAAAGAAAAGGTGGAGAAGAGACCAGAGGAGGGCAGGAAAGGGGAAGAAGGTGATGATGAGGAAGAAGAAGATGGCCAAGATAACAATATTATTTGATTTTCACATTGCTGCAGATTAATGCGAGGTTATACTTTTGTACAACAGTGCTTTGAGCTAAATACTAAAGTCAGCACGCTAACATGCTGATGTGTATCAGCCATCAGGTATAATGTTTACCATGTTACTACATGTTACTACATGTTGTAGTTACTACATGTTACTACATGTTGTAGTTACTACATGTATAAGTTACTACATGTTATACCATGTTGCTACTGCAACATTTGCTAATTAGCACTAAACACACTGTTTGAGTAGCAGCCTTTATCATGTGCCACTGAATTACAAAGTGCCTGCTAAGACTAGGGGAGTTGGAAATAATAAAGAACCACCAGAACACATTTAAACATTAAAAACTGACTTGGCTGAATGTGTCAGAGGGATTTCAAACATCCCTAGAGAGCGTTCTGTACTCGGTGAACTCCCGTCTCCTCTCCACATTCAAGCCAAACTCTGGATCTTTTTAAAACAGGGCACTGGGCATTAAAACTAAGTCGTGGTGATGTGGCTGATCCGAGAAGAAGAGAGAATTTTTATCATCTTAAACACACAAGCACATCAGAGCGCGCTCCTATCGAGCCACAAGGATGCGTCTGGATGCGAGCTGCGGTTCTGCTTTCTATCCGTTTTATGGCGTCTAATGGGAAGCAGGTGTGAGAGCGAGACTGACTCAGCGGGATGGAGACGGGCCAATGAAGGTGTTAGCCAGCACAGAAACACCAGGAGTGCAAGAGACGGAGAGGCAGACTTGTAGACACACTATTAGACTTTTAAAACTTAATGTTGAGTTTCTCTGGCTTTTTTGACCCTCTGAGATAAACATTCTAACCCATGGATAGATTATTACACATTTGAATATATATATATATATATATGTATATATACATATATACGACAGGTAAAGATCACAACAGGAGGGAGGAAATGGAGGCAAACAATGTGGAACTGGCGAAGTGAATGCGAGCGGGTGTGGGTAAAATTTCCATGGTGCTCCGCTGAGGTACTCACATGATCCCCGGGCTGGGGTCTCATCAGGGAGACCTGGTCGTACCCGCGGCGAAACAGAGCCCAGATAGCATCCAGTTTACCCTGCAGAGGAGAGAGGAGAGGAGAGGAGAGGGAGAGGTTTAACAGCTGCTCACATCTGGACACCACACTCTTCCACACCGCAATCCATAACTTAAATAACAGTTAAATCTCCGTGAATCCATTTCTCTGCTGCCACAAATGAAGGAGTTAGGAACGACGCCACCATGGTGACATCAGATCATGTGACTTGTCATAAATTCCCAGTGTGATGTATGAACAGTGTGAAGTTTCACTATGAATCGCCGCAGTGCTGTGTCATAGTCAAAACACAGCCTTTACGGTTGTAAGGTAGCAGTGTCCCCGATAACAGTCAGTGCTGCTGCTGCATGAAGGACCAGTGTTGCTACACAGAGCTGCATTGTAGTGTACGAATAAAGTACAAACAGCCCCGGCGCCAAGTCTAATAATGTCCCTCTGTCTGGAGAACATGTGAGAATATGTGAGTACATTGATAGATGGGGACTTTTGTGCTCATGCAACTAATTGTACATAAACATGGCCAGAGGAGGCTCCATTCCTCCCTGCTCCACTCCACTCGTGGTTTTAACTTCAGTGGAAGGAGTTCAGGCTTCTCTGCGGGTTGAAAACATTCTGCCACCCTCGGTTATTTGAAACTCACCGGGCAAGAACTTAAAAAAGGCGCAGCGGTCAATCTATAAACAAGGGCGGATTTTGGAGTTTCCTGAAAAGTGGACGGCAAGGAGGCATTACTTCTGCGTTCTTCTGTAAGCTTCTCTGCCACAAAGAAGTGAAGTAAATGGCAACATTTCAGCCCCCCCGCTGTCTGTATGTCCTGAGGGAACCTGAGTGTGTGTTTACCTGGATGGGCGTGTACCACTTCCGGCTCTGAGGCGCCTTCTTGTTGTGAGCTTTCTTGGGTTTGGGCTCGAAGGGCTCGTACTCCTGCTCCGGCATTTTCACCACAGCGTTCTTTGGCTTCTCCAGCTTAGCCCCCTCCTCGGTCGAGCCCTTTCCTCCCCAACGCACCTGCAGACAGCAGACCGTACATGAATATACGGCAGTGCTACAGTAAAGTGGTCTTACAGTGCAGTATTTTTGTCATCTCTTCACCTCCATCCTCTTGATCCCTCCGATTCCTCTTCCTCCGTAATATGAGGCATCCACAGTGGGCCACTTCTTCTTGGGGAGGCCGTCTTCATCATCGGACTCCTTAAAACACAAATAATAAACAATTACAACTTAAATACTTTCTAACACAAAGATTCAGTGGCTTTAACGTGTAAATGCTGCTTACTCAGCTGAACTCTGTAAATAAGATGGAATTATCTATTACTAGTCTTGAGTTTTCACACACATCTTTCCATACTGCAGGTTATTCTTGCCGTATTGATGGGATATTGGATTTTTCTGCATAAATATACAGACTCAAATAACAAAAAAAAAACACTACACAACACTTTACATTTAGCCATTGAGATGCATTGAGATTGCTTTTTAAAACTATCAGAGTTGGGGAGCAAATGTGTGTTTTCACTCACAGGCTCAGGAGGAGGTGGAGGAGGCGGCTCTTTGATCACCTGAGGAACAATAAGAGAAATGTTGTTTGCTTTTTACAAACATAAATCACGTCCTGCACGTCTCAGAGGACCTCTTAAGGGGTTTTATGTGTACAGTTTAGTCAAACCCCTTTGAAGCTCTGAATAATTGTAATTTAGGTGTTTCCTTTTAAGATCGCCCACTTCCTGAATGTAGCTTTACGTTTCTTACCACAGTGCAGCACAGAGGCCAGAACCACCACATGAAGAGCAGGGCCAGCAGGAGGAACAATACCAGCAGGGTGATCAGGAGGATGGTGCCATCAAACTGGAGTAGAGACACGCGACACAAGTACGTTACTACCACACGCACAGAACTGCTGTACCAAGTACGCACGTCCTCTGCCCATAGTTACACAGCTGGGTAGAGACGTAAACTACAAATGTATGGAGAACTAATTGCTGTCCCCTAAGTAGAAAGAATAAAGAGAAGACATTGTAACGCAGAGAAGATGCTGTACATCCAGTGAAAACACTAGAAATGTTGGTAGAAGTAGCAACAGAAGTAGAATCATATTCTAATCTTGAAGCTTTCAGGCTGATTTTCTTTCTTTGTCAGTTCTGTCACGTTTTTTTCTCAGTGACAGTGGTTCATGTAAATTGTGTGATCCCACAATGAATCCATCAGTTACTTTGCTCTCTTTAAGCCAAGCGGGCGTCCACGAGCCAAACCTGGTTCCCATTACAGACCGCAGATGATGATCACATGTGGGTAAACTTTCCCCTATCTGTCTTGTGGCAAAGGCACGGGGGGATTCATCTGAACCCGGCAGTGGGGTCCGTCGGCACTGGGGCCAAATGGCTATTCCTCAGCGAGTTTTCTGTAACCTTCAACAGCTGACATGCAGAATCTGTGAAGGAATGGTTTAGCAAACGATGCCAACAATTCCAGCAGTGACCACATCTGCATCTTGTCTCCCTTGAACATACAATGTGTGTGTTTTCTCAAGCTATATGGGCATATTTTGTGGACTAACTACAAAGGCTAAAACTGCTCAAAGTGGCACTTTGGGAAAATGTGGGGAGGGGTCGCAGGGGTTTGTGGCATTTTTTTTTTCATTCTTGATTTATCCATAGACTTTAGCTTGCGTGTTGTTTATTTCACCAGGCCTACCCATCTCAAGTTAGCAACGTGTCGTGCCTCCTTGAGCCGCGTGCGTCTTCAGCCTATATGGTTTAGTTTAGTGGCGAGAAGCAGCTAATTGCAATGGTATGTCTAATTGAGCTCCGTATATCATGAACCACAACACAGCCTCTTGAATTTACTGTATTTTCGTGGATATGATGTCACATGGACTGAGGCAGAATAGCTTCAAAGAGCACGTTTCTCTTCGACTGGGAGGGATTGTGCTGTGGCTCTGGTCCATATGTTCCACAACACACGTGTTTCATTTTGTTAAATTGTCTTAAACTACATCTTGTTTAACCTTGGTTTTAAGGGAATAAAGCTCCACCCTGCTTCATACTAATACAGTATACATTCACGCTCCTGGGAGCTATGAGTGTAACCAAGTCTTTCCACTGAGCATCTCCAACTGAGGGATGAATGCACTTACAGGATGCTTCTCTTTCACTTTCACAACCAACATGTTGAGATTGAACCCGCAGCCTCACTGCCACGAACCTGCTTCTATAACCTTTTGCATCCTGTCACCCCAGGGGGTTCAGAAGGTCTTTTTGGGGGTGGATCGCTACTACAAACCCTTGTGACTTGGCTCCCCCCAAAAAGTGGGAAAAGAACAAAATTGAAAAGGGAAGATGAAAGAGATAAAGGGGGTAAGGAAACTCACTGCAGAGAACAAAACAACTGACTTCTAGGAAAAGAAGTGAGGTTGGAGAGAAGAAGACAGAAGAAGCAGAAGAAAGAAGAGTGGGAACCACAAGCAATACAAGAAGCTCTTTTATTATATCACAAAACAAACAAAATCTCAGGAGTAAATTATATAATCCTATTTTTGAAGTTGAGAACTTTCAAAATGTAAAATATATGACCAGTCTGGAGGAAACCTCTTTGATCTGTGTTAGCAATCAGACATTTCTTAGACTTTGTAAAAAACAAAGTCTAAGAAATTGATGTGGACTGAACCACACGTTGAATAATGTTCAGTCTGTGGTGCTAATGCAGGTTAAATGCATGAAGTAAGGTACTTACACACTCCGTGGTGGTGATGTGCACGTTGCTGCTGATGAAGGACAGACCGTCGTTCATGCTCACTTGGAGATAAATCACCCTGAAAGAAAACAAAACAACACACACAGGATTAATAAGTACTGTATCTTCATGTTGTAACAATGATGTAACATTACCGTCCACGTCAAGCATGTTTGGAGCAGTTTATTTAGTCTGAAGCGTTTTCTCCTTTAGCTCAGTTTGTTTGACCAGAATGATGTAATTTGAACTTGGGTTCACAACAAATAACGTCACCAAACCGCCTGCAAACTGTGAGGTGGTTTGTTAGAAGTGAGAATGTATGAACTACAACACACGAGGGAGTATGATTGGAAGCTGAGGACAAAGTGATGTTTAGACAGATTGAGCTATTTCTTCTGAGGTTACAGAAACTGGAATTTGATTAGTTTGGACTGGCAAACCTGGCAGGAGAACACGCTACCAAAACTATGTCTAATAAATGAGCTACTTGGTGAGTCGAGTGACTTTTGTTTACGAGCCCCGTTCTACTTGTAATTGAGCAATCTGAACGCAAGAAAACCAAATGAGGAGGGGAAACACAAACGAGCTGTAGGTGTGATTGTGTGACGCACTGAGCCACAACAGCAGGAACGGACGCCAAGGTGGGATTAACAAACTTTAATTAACTGGAAGTGAAAAAAAAAAGAAGAAAACCTGCTAGTGGAGATTTAGTTTTTATGGTTCTGGGCAAGTTGCGTAATTTTCCAAGACATCACACCATACAAATTGCACTCTCAGGAATGAAAACAATCTTTGCTACCTTTCCTCTTTAAATACGGTCTGTGATCTCTACTTGGAGCTGCTAAATCATTTCCTTTATGATCTGTATAGTACAACTTATTTTCTCCCTTCTCTCTTTGTCAAAACATGTTTATGCACATCCTCCAGTCCAAATCTTATCCATGTCAAAACTCCTCTCAGGACGTCCTAGCCTCCTACGATTTTTGGAACAGCACACATTTTTCTTGATGGTCTTAATCCCTTCCTCCTCTGAGTGGGGAAAAACAATTCTGGGAATGTCATGTGACCTCCAGTGGCCTCTTTGGAGTCTGTTTGGAGTCTGTTCTCATTCAGATCTTCAAAACATGTGGACGAAAGGCATGCATTTTAACCCCCCCCGCCCCCCACCAGTTCTTATTTGGTAGAGGACCAGGTGGATGTGAATGAGGACTGGCACGTGGAAAGCAAACCTGTCTTTACTCTGACGCAGAGAGCTCTCTGGCTGGTTTTATAAAAGGGTGGAGGGAGAGAAGAGCTGGGTTAGTGGGTGATGTTCATGATCAACAGCATATGTACCTTACTGATAACAAACAGATGGGCACTAAGAGACTGAGTGTGAAAAACAACCCTCTGATTTAAGTTAGGCAACAAAAACTCACGTGCTAATATTAGACAACTACAAACAGAGTTTGGTATAAATAACATAGTATAGAATTAGCATTGGAAAGCATTTTGTAAGGACTTTTAGGTTCTGCAGCATTATTTTAAAACCGCACTGGACCTGAATATCGTTGTGAACATGTCGATCTGTTCATGGCTGCAGTTTAAAGCATGAGGCTGGCATTTTCTGTGTCTTACAGTCAACAAATTCCATAAAAAGAAGTCTCCCTGCCCAGCCCAGCCCCTGTGCTTTCAGTCACCCCTTCTGGACAGCTCTTATCCTGGCTCACTTCACATCCCTTTAACCCATTATGACTTTCTCCAGCCTCCTCATCTGGGATTTGGGTCCACTAGCCGAGCTGTAACGGTTCTAAAATCCATCTATTCTAGTTGCAGCTCATGAAAATATAACTTGTAAAATTAGTTTCATTTTGATTGATTAAAAGAAGAGTGTGATGGGGGGACTGTAAGAAGAGAAGAAAGAGCCAGAGCAAACTGACCAGTGTGAATTTGAGGATGTGGAGGAAACAAAGTAGTGGGGAGGAAATGTTGGAGCACCGTGACAGCTGTTAAGCAAGGAAATGAAACAGACAGGCGGTCCTAGCATGAATACACATGCACACTTGAGTGGGACAAAGCAGACACTACACAAGAGTTTGTCTGCCACTCACTAGGTGGTGTGGGTCGTCCTGTCTTGAGAGAAATCTACATTAAAACACGACGGTGTGACAGAGCCTGCATTCATATTTACATTATATATTTTCTTCCTTTGTATAACTGGTGTCACGTCCAGATATTTCCATCTGGATAGATTTAGGCGATCTAAAACATCATTAGTAAACGACATCAGTCCCTGAAAAAAAAACATGGGTTTCTCCCTATAGCTGCCATTTTGCACCCACATGAAGAGACCAATTTCCATATCTCAGAAAATAGACCAGAATGCAATGCAGCAATGAAAAAAGTTGAGTTTTTGTTCCATCTTGATGAGACTGCATGCAAACACATGGCCTTGAAACTTGAACTTGAAAGACCAGACCAGCCGCTGCACGGCTTTGATCAGCCAAAACTGGACAAGGAGACGGTTGAAAGAGAGTGCAAGACTGACAGGAGATGAAAGAGGGAGTTTTTGTGTGGCAGAGACAAATAAAAGACAGATACAGAGAGAAGAGTGAACAGACAGGCAGACAGAGGAGGTGACGGGGGGGGGGCTGGAAAACAACCAGCAAGGCAAAGCGGTTGGTGAAAAGAGCCACCGTGGCACCGAACGTGAAGGCAGAGGTGGAGAGGAAGGGGAGGGGGACGGGGGGAAAAGAGATAAGTGTGGGGTTGGACAGTCGGGGGGGTTAAGTGTTTTGGCTGATGGGATGGAAAGTTTAAGAGAACTAAGACAAGAACAGAACAAATATGTGAACTGGCTTAATGGGAATTTTAAGGGAGGCAAAGGGACACGATGTACCCTCACTTTTACAACCCTCCTGCCAAGGTATCGATTAAAATCTTCAGAGTTTGAGTCATCGGTCCAGGTTGTTTTAAATCTTTCCCCACTGCAGTTAAAATCTCACCCTCTCTCTTTCCGCACCGCTGCCAGTGCAAACATGAACTGCAAGTTGGATTTATAACTTCTATGGGAGAATAAAATGGAATTTGTAATTATAGAGGTAGTTTATCACCAACACAAATACCATTAAAGGTCAATACAGTGTGTGAAAAGTGTAAAATTGGCCGACAGTCCTCATGTCTTTTGTCTCTCCATGCACTTTAAAGTCTTTAACCACTAAACCCTCTCTTCTGTGGCCTGATGTACTTTTCTCCCCATAAAGACTCTGGGAGGTCAGAGAGGTCCGTGGATTGCTGATGTTGGAACATAGTTGGGCTCTAATAAGAGAATAAGGCCAGGTGATATAGAGCGACTCTGGCCGTGGCTAGTGTTACACCACAAAACGGTGTGAATGTCGTGTGGTGAATATTTGAGTGTAACAACCTCGGTTGTCTTAGTTTTCACATCCCGCCGCCTCCCTCTCTTCCTTCGGTGAGCAAGAGAACACTGAAGTAATTGAAACATACAGTATTTTTAATGATCTTCTCCCAATTATCTCAGTCTGAAGTGACAACTGAGGTCAAAATGTGTGTTCTCTTGCAGTCAAAATAGCAGGTTGACAAACAAAGAAGCACTGCGTTGGGTTTTAAAAAGAGCAGAAGGGTTCTCCATAATCATGCAAAGTACAGGTACCAAAATAACACACAAGTGCAGGACTGTTTACTTGTGTGTGTGTGTGTGTAGAACATTTGGACATTGTGTTGTATTTAATAATAATTAGAAAGCCTTTAAAGCTGCATTATTTGATTTATTTGATTAGATTTTTTACCGTAACAAGCTTTAGCTGCTCCACTATGTTCATCAGCTAGTTGCTAACTGTGTCTACCGTTTGGTGCTGGGCAGGTAGCGCACAGTGCGTCCTTACTGTTGTTTTGCAGAAATAGACACATGGTAGTCAAAACAATGAGCAGAATGACGCTAAAATGCTCCGTAGAGCTGAGGAGAACTGCAGGGCTTGCTGATAATTCTCTGTGGGTTTGTCACTACAAGCTACCATTTTCATATGTTACAATAAAAATATTGATTATAGCAGCTTTAAGAACACATTTATGCCAAACTGCTGGTCCACTTCTGCTCCACTAAGACAATTAACGTCATTGTTTTTTGTGATCAGAATTCAAAACCAAATGGGCTGAGTCCTTTTTTTTTTTGATTTGTAAGTTTTTAGGTGTCTATGTAGGTCAAAATCCAATTGTCTCTAGTTGTTTTCACTGCTCTGTTCTAACTCAGGACAGAAGCAGGACCATATGCATGAAGGGTTTACCAGTGCACGTGCTGGCACGGCTACACAGCCCCTTATGTTTTGCTGGCCTGTACTGGGATCTAAAAAAAAAGAGGAATGTGGCCACGGGTAGGGATCGTAAAAAAGGTTAATGTATGACAGACTTCTTATGGTCTGTACCTATACACATGTGAATGCATACATGTTTCTCTGTGTTTGAGGCAAAGAAGGTGATGTAAGACGCTCGTGGAGGCCTTTTGGTCTGAAATATAAGCACTTCCAAATGAAACCCTAAAGACCAAAAAAAAAAAAAAAGGAAGCACTTACTTCCCAACTTCATCGATGACAGGAGCTGGGCACAGTAAGAATGTGTCTTCTACACCAGCTGGCTTTTCATCTAGGAGGAAAAGACAACATTTTGCTAAATGTACATTCCTCCAAGGTGGACTCCTCCATCTGAACTACTTAGCTGTGCATTTCTGCTTCTTCCATATTCAAGACAAATACTATACAGATATTTCTGGACTGATATAATTTCTCTGCCATAAAATTAGATGTATGATGAGACTTCTTCTTGTGAGGATCCACTTATTAGTATTCATATTGTTAATATACTGTGTATTGAGGTTATATTTCTAGTGGTTATTTTGTACTAACAACACTTTCCAAGGGGGAATACATCTGTTCATACACTGACAAAACAACTGAAAAGGACCCAAACAGAGACTGATGTAAACCTAGTTACAGACACATTGGGTTAACATCAACAGACAGTAATAATCAAAGTGTAGGTGCACTCACTGATTGTAATGGTGTCATTGATTTTGAAGCTGCAGAGCACCTGGTTGATGTTCCTGGCGTGGAGGAAACCGTTTCCTCTCACCACCACTTGAAAAGACTCTAGTTACATGACACACATTGAAATTTGTTACCTTTTTTAGACTCTTCTCCAAGCAAAATTACATTTTTATATTGTATGTATTGTACACGAGGCTCATTTTCATGTTACATTTAACACCGTGCGTGGTTAGGAGGGCAGGATTTAAACTCTGAATGGCTTCCTCCATTATTCAGTTAATTTGTCCGTGTGAGAACAATAACATTGCCACCAAAATAAAACTGTACCAATACATCTGGAAGTGTGGGCTTCAGACTGTAGTGTGGGTCATGTGAAATGTATATGCTTGTATATATGTTCATACATTTTTCTAATATATACATTATATTATAACATATGGGTATATGTGACATAATATCATTCACACAATTTGACCAAGAGACCCATAGATACAGTCCATCACAGTTACAGTTAAAGGGAAACATTAGTTTTGGCCCAAATCTCTACTCTGGCAGGGTGAAAGGTTGTCAAAACTTTGTCCACTGAACAGGCAATAAACTAATTTATGAGCCCTAATTTGCTGGCAATTAGGCAGAGGGAAGCTGAATAAATAAAATACCAAAATCCAACAAAGTCAGCTTTCCCACCCCACATCTGAGCCACTCAGCATGTGATAAAATTGTAATGGTTTAACATTAAGTTAAATAGTTGCGATGGTGCCTGCGACACAGGGAAAATACATACAAAATATAAATGTATGAAGATGAGACCGATAGCACTCACTGCAGCAGCAGACAAGCGACTACTATACAGTTTCAAGTGAAACACTTCTCCTCTTCAAGGGTGAAAGTAATCCACCGCTTAATAAAAGACAAAAGCAGATGTGAGAAGCAGTAAAAGCCCTTCTGCTTTTGCCAAAAGTGTTTAATCAACCCCTCCTTTTATCTGTTCATTTTTGCCTTTTTTGACGTCCATTTAATGTTGCTTTAACTGTCATAGTCTTTCTCTTGGCAGGACACTAAAGGACATTGTCTACTTTACATGTCAGCTGCAGCCAATCTCACCACTGCCACTCTCTCATGGTCAATCCGTTTTAATGAGACCCTATAATACTATTCCCACTACAGTACCCAGTCCCAGTAGATTTCCTATATGTGACCTGGATGCCCATATATGGTTGTTTTTCCCTATGGGATTGTCATTACTCAAGTGAGGGAAGGGGAGACGGGGCACCAAGTAATGAAATTAACACAGTTGAAGAAATGATGGGAGGCTGGCACTTCAGTTTGTGTGTGTGCGAGTGTGTGTTTTTTAACTCCCCACCTCCTGCACACACACTGGAGGGCTCAGCTGCCAAAATCTCAATGCAGGATTTCTTGATGATCTGCAGGGGGAGCGAGGAGAAAAGACAGCGATCATTTTTTCAACACTTCTACTGATGCGGGCCTGTTTGTAACTTGTTTCTAAAGTCAGTTCTGACGACCGATGGAACCCAGGACAGATTCAAGATAAATACACGAATGTTGACGCCTGCACGGCTTGTTTGCGAGCCCCAGCTACACTGGAAAGCTTAAGTTAAAACTTAAAGTTTATTTACCGAATCAATAACTCCCCGGAGGGCGTGGAAGCCGCCCATGACAGGAAACACATGCTCGATGGTGTCTGCAATGGTGGCCAGCTACAGGGGGAGAGAGGTAGAGACAGAGGTGTGGATGATTATTAAGTAAATTGCAAATTAGCCTCAAATGCACTTCAGGCACTGTAGACAGGATGATCTGTACAACGAAGACTGAACTGAAGAACTGAACTGAAAGACTGAAGAAGTGCATCCACACACTGTAAAAACAGGAAATCCCATTCACGGTAATAATCGCGTGTTATCCACAATCAGGTAATGGGTCCATTTGCAATCAATCAAATGAAGCTCCAACTGAACTCGGGGGAGACCATGTCTGGTAACTGAAGGTCGACCAGCATTCATGAGAGCGAACCCCTTATGTCTCAGATATCTTTCACATTAAACACAGCAACCTGAATCGTCCTCCTCATCGTCATGTTGAAGCTAATTGTTGAGCATTATTCATGTCACAGACATTTCTCCAGTCCAGCCTCGTGTGTTGGCATCTGCAGTGGCCTTGGATTAGCTTTCACGAAAGGTTAAATTATGGGTTAGTCAAATTGCACAAGGAGGTAACATCATCCGGATTCCTGAGCACATGTGGTATACAGTACATGCATGGTAAACTGTAGCTGGCCTTTAGCCTTTAAAGTTAATTACAATGAAGTTTAGCGAATTATTTCTTGCTTCAAACCACATGTATTCCATACATGTGCTAAACGACCAAATGCAGCATACATCCATTGCGTTGGCATGGGTGTTACCTGTGTCTCGTTGAAGTCTTTGACGCCAACACAGTACACAATAGCTCCAAGAGACCTGGCTCTCTCTGCCTGTGGGGAAAAAAAAGAGGGAATGAATCTATTACTTCCAGAAAACTGGCACTCTGGCACGCAGTGAGAGTATTTCTGCCTCTGAGAGCCAACAGGCGCTATAACAGCAGCAACCACCTCTTGCTGTGCAGTGATGAGCTGATGCTCCTGCAGCTCTCCGTCCGTCAGTGCAATAATCACGCTGGCCGTGCCTGGAAGAAACACACAGACATGCTGTATAACCTCAACGTAATTCATAACGTAGCCAGAAGAAAGTTTTTGGATGCTTACCAAAGTTCTCCTGGTGTATCTGCTCGTTTGCCTTCAAACAAAGAAGACATTTTCAGATAGTCAGGAAATACCAACGGTTTCACATTTAAACTGGTAGTTCAATTAACTTTTGATTTGCTGTCTTCTAAAAAAAGAAGAAGAAAAAAGCATTATAACAAAGGCTTACCCTCTGCAACCCAAGGTGCATAAATGTATCTCCACCAGGAATCTCTTTTTTCAGTGCGTTCAGCCCCTTTCTGATGTCCACTCTGCAGAGAAGAAAGATGGCTGACTTGGTTAGGATGAGGAGGCTTCTCTGTTTGAGAAGTGGAAACTAATCCATCTCCCTGCTTTTTTATTTCCTATTCTTTCCACTGTTGTCCCAGGTTTATTCCCTGGAGCACTGATGCAAACTGGAGACATCTCTGTTGGAAATGGAAACCCAGTTGCCATGATAGTGGTTAATAGTGTGTTTCACCTCCTCACACATACACACACACACACACACACACACACACACAACTCTCTCGCACAAAATAACACTGAGTTTTATGCAACATGGCGACATGGGCCAATTTTCAACTTCACATCAGTTCAGAGAGCATCTGCTTTCACTCTGGTTTAATAGTTTGAGTTTACTTTACAGCCGATTGTTTCTCTTGTGTAAGAGCATTCCTTGCTAGAATAACATTTTTTTGTTACGCATATTCAGCTTTGGGTTAGTCAGTCGTGCCTAATTTATTGGATAAAAGGTTATGTAACTTGATTTACCTGTTTTCCGTCAGTTTCATTATGGTGGATGCCCTGGAGGAGAATGTTATGAAGGACATCCTCAGCATGGGACTGGAACAGAAAAACAAAAAAATCCATCAACACGCCTGTGATTCAGCAGCCCACACAGTTTTGGACGTAGAGCGAGCATTAGTAAAATCCCCACATTTGAATCACTTACTGATCATACATGCCAAAGACCGAACTGCGAAAGACAAAATTCCACAGCATTTGGCAGCTGGTTGGTGATTTCCCACCTTGCACAACATTTAGTAATCCAAACACTTGTACATCATCTGAGGTCAATCAGAAACATTGCATCAATACTTAGAGCAATACTTCGAAAGCAGCATATTGTTTTCCCCAGAAACAATAAATAACTGGCAGTAACCCATCATGTGCTTTACTTTCATGCCAGAATTCAAGTGCACAAACAATGAAAATGTCATTGTGGACAAATAGACTTACTCAACGCAGCCCAACACACTAAGACACCAAGTGGCACCATGACATTAGGCTCGTTCGAGATGAGCCAGGCCGCACAAAGCGTGCCGGTTAGATCTGTGTCCAACTTGCTCTATCATCGTGCACACGTGGACAGTGATAACCTCACGAGACCGAGGCGGCCGCAGTTTTCAGATCCAGGTGCTGCAGTTGCTCTTCAGCGACTACACAACCCAGGGCATGATGGGAAATGCCTGGCTGTCGCCTGATCAACAAGCTGATTTGATACATTTTTACCATAAACACCCAGTGTAGTAGTAATGTTCTGTGTAATTGGAATATTTAACGCTAGATTATTACTGTATGTTGTGCAGTGACAGTTTCATCTTGTGTGGTTGGTTTGTGACAGTTGTATACCTGTTCTAGGTTGAATATATATATATAAGTCTTTGTCCATTTTGACTCCAATGAAGACCATGTAGTGTGCGTGACAATGACTTAAATGTTGGTATTCAAACCACGTCACTAAATCCTCAGATGTGGAACAGTTTGTTTCTTCTGTTTATTGGTGAACATTTATATTTAGAAAGGCCTTACATGCATGTAAACATACACACGTGCACAGCAATCTGAAGTTTACAAAAAACTAAAAAACCTGTTGTTTGTGAGAGAAAGTAAGTTCAAGCAGATTTGCGCTGTTTGAAACTTTCTCATGTTTGTTTAAAACAGAAACTTTGAGGAGGGTCGGCTCTTTGCTGTGGCTGAACCAGAAAGCTCCAGGTGTTGATGTGGCCTTCAAACTGTACGGACAAGACAAAAACCACCCACGAGCAGAAGGCCATTTCCATTGCATTGCTGCAATGTATTGTATTGTATTGCTGCATTGTATTAAAATATAGATCATATTTTTGCCACGAGAGGATGCAGATACTTCAGCCAAATCTACAGAAAGCTTTTGAATAAGGGTTTTGTTTTTTCCACTGTGGTACATAACGGCAGATGTTTCATTATAACGTGCAGTTTGAGTATATTTAAATGTTCATTGCAAAAGTCCGGTTTGCAGGTTATTGAAAATCACGTAAACCTTTATTACATGTGACTTTAACAGCCAATTCTCTGTTAACTAGGTTTGCATCGTCCCTGCTGGGAACATTTTATCTTAGTACAGCATGAGCTCTACTTTACATACATTTATTTTTCTATAATCTTCCTATAATGACTAAATGGGCCTATTTTACTTATAACATTGCCCTACATTCTTTTCTTTAGTACCTCAAAATTATGAAACTAGTGACTTTACTGAACAGAATACAATTCATGATTGTTTAAAAAAAGAACTCATTGGAGCTTTTTATCGTGCACGCTCGTTATCAACTGTCAGATTAGCGTAATAATTTGTGGCAAAAGATCTGAGTTAAGACACTTTAAGCTGCAGTGTTACCGTGGTTTTTGTCAGTCGTGTCCATTGAAAGCATCCGTTACTCTTTGCCCTCCTCTAAGGCTAAAGAGGCTGTAAATCCCAGGCTGCCCAGACACAGAGAGACCTTCCAGCCTGAAGTTACTGCTATTAACCCCTCTGGCACCAGACATCATCTCAGCTACTTGCAGAGACAGAGGGAAACTGGATGCTGAGTGACTTAGCACATGGGCAGTTGTAGCTGTAGGGACAGATTTTATTTTACTCTACCGGGATGACTGCGTAAACTCTGTGTGTGTGTGTGTGTGTGTGTGTGTATGTTTCTCTTTAGTGATCTACATCTCAGGGCTCCAGGAAGTCGAGTACAGAGGCAACAAGGCTGCTTAGTGTCCAGAGACTTACAGTCCTGTTGTGAAACATTTCCAAACCTTTCTAATGTTACAGTATATATTACACCTAATGCAATTCCACGTTTCCTACATGTTTGATGGGTTAATTATGTTAACATGTATACGTGTTCATGAAGTGTCTCTTACCTTTTGAATTTCTCTGCTAAATTCTCCACAAAGTAGTAGATTTCATCCCAGTGATTCTTCACACTGCCCGACCTAAGACAAGGGAAAGGGAACGAAAGAAAAAACGAAATGAATCTAATGTGCTTATAGATGCACCAACATTAATACATTAATACACATGCCGTAATTGAGAATGTAATAACGTAATACATAACATGATGAACAGGAGGAAGTAAGAAATGTCCCTAAGTAGCTCATTGCTTGCAAAAGTAAAAGTAGCCTTAATTTGCGGCCGTTATTAGCATGGTTGGAAGATAGCACTGTTGCAGTTGTAAAATGTAATTTCTGTATATCTCTGTGAGTTACACATGATTTGTTCAGCAAGAAATTCTGAAGGTTAAGCTATCTGTCAGACACACACCAACCTCCATGTGGGAGAGCAGTCAACCAAGAAAAATACAGCTTTGTTAGCCAAAAAGTGACAGGGAGTAAAAGCATTAGCTCCACAACATGAAGAACAAGCTGTATGTTTTCTGTGCAGCTTAACTTGTTACAGTACCTTCACTCTCCGTCACAATTATTTGTAACAAAAAATGTGTTTTGTTTTTTTAATAGATGGAATATTGCTTTTTTCCCCCATAGTTGCTATCAATTGCTAGCATGCTATTGAACTGCCTTGCTAGCAACAGATAGGCAGCTAGTACATCCTTTATCTGCAAGAAAATCTTAGAGGTAAGGATTTTAAAGCTAAATTTCACAGAGAACGAAGACCATCATGTTTATGTATCACAAACACCATTGGGGGAATAACTTAAATCAATTAGCCTGCACTATACATTAGGGGCCCGTAAGCGTAGTCTACTGTTGAGATAAAAGGGGCTGGTGTGTCATTTAGCACCCTCCTGTATCTTGAATGAGCCCCTGGAGGCTGAGGAAATAAGTCCTGGTCTCCCCAGGGGAACGTCCATAAAACTGGAGTACTATAAAATAAAATCCCTATGGAGCTATCTTCATTTCCTCTGGGCAGACCGTGTGTGCACGTTCGAAGTCTGCGTGTGTTTGTGGCAATTTCATTAAGTGTGAGCATTAAGAGTGAGGGCTTCCTGCATGATGTGAACAGTCAGCAGGTCACCCGTTAGCTAATGAGTGAGCCAGAGAAATGACACATGGGAAATTAGCTAATTGACTGCAGTAAAACTGGAGGCCTGCTCGGAGGACGAAGCTTACTTAGAACAAAGTGCAAGGCGGACTGAATGTTATTCTAGGTGCTGGCTAACTGATGACACGAGCACTGATGTGTTGCTGTTTCTCTGTATGGGGCAGAAGGTCAGCACAATTTTTTATCCACAGGGATTAGTTGGATTTACTTATTGGACATTTTCCATTTACCTTTAATCCACTGAGAAGTTTCAGTAAATTCCAAACACACGAATGTGACGTTTTCAGGTTTATACCTTCATTGTTGACCGCAATAAAGCACTTTAATGAGTGTCATTAAAAAGTAAATAATAAAAAAAAGTCATAAGGAAGGAGTTCAAATGATGAGGCAAATATGTTAAACAATTGGCCCTGAAGTCGTCAGTTTAAAACGGCTTGTTTGGAAGTTCATGGGAAGCAGACTATACACTGACTTTGTTATTGTAGCTTACCTTTTAGTTGTATCAGTTCCCTACACTCAAAAAATCTGTTTAAGACGTCTAGTCATAACTAACAGAATGTAGTATTTCTTGCTTTGGGCTGATGAGAAAACATTTGTTCAGTAAATCTTATTTTCTGTATAATGTGTTTTGATTCTTTAGATATTTGAAGATACAGGAACAAACAGAGTCTTAGTCTCATGAGTTGCTTTGGAAAAAAAGCAGCAGCTACTTGGCAAAAAAATTGAAATGGATATGAATTGTGACTAATGTTGTTTGACTGCAATTGAGTGTCTCACAGGTTATACCCTACGGTGTTTTTGTGTTATTGCTTGGCAGTGGAGGGGAAATTTTGTAACCAAGTTGAGGGGTAGACCCAGCCAGAGAATACCAGGGACTTTCCCATCATGCCTCAATCATTTAAGGCTCTTTATTCTGCCAAACAGGACTGCTCTGTTTGGTAGACTGGACAATGTAAGTTCTAATCCCAAGTTTATTACTTTTAAAGAGGCAACAAGAAAGCTTTTAACATCGCATAACTCCTATAATATCTCCAAGGGGTTGACAGAGTTGTTTCTGCTTTTGCAGATACTGAACTTTTAGGCATTTAAAACGCAAAACAATCACCTACAAATCATTTCAGGGAGAATCAGCACGAGCAACAGTGGCCGTCATAGCCGAAGTGAGGGCTAGCTCACACTCAAACTTCAACTGAAAATCCAAAGAAAACAAACAGGTCGACGGCTCAGAAGGAGGCGAGCTGCTAAAAAGGAAGGTGAGTAAAAACACAGTGTTGCAGGAGCATTGTACTTCTGCCAAAGCTAGAGCTTCAGCTTTGGGTTTGGCCACCCACGCTGGTGATTTCTAGACCCTTACTCCAAATACAATAAAAGCATCCCCAACAATAATACATGTTATGTACGTTGTGTTACGTTTTCCCTCGTCTTGTCTGAACAGATGCAAATGCCAAATGACTAAACATCGCACCTAAGCATTTTCTCAGTGTTGCTGTTAATCTGATGACATGACTTGCTTCCCCACATCAAGCTTTTACATTCCTGTGACTCTGACTAAGCAAAAAAAAACTAAACTAAATCCTCCCAAAATACAAAAAGCTTGAGGTGGTGGAGGAGGTGGAGGTGGAGGAGGAGGAGGAGGAGGAGGAGGATGTTCAACAAAATGTGCAGCGCGAACAGAAATTCAGTCACACGTGGATCACACACACACACACTCAGAGCCAATTCGTTTTGTGAAATGTTCCATTACAGCAATGAAGGAAAAGGAGGAGGGTGAAATTCTATCGAGTCTGCTGAATCTTTCCTGCAGCTGATAGTAATGTGCAAGTGTGGGGATACTTTTTGGAGTATTTATTTAACACCAGGGTGAATCTGAGTACTCCCACCTTTTGGTTTTCAGCTGCTTATCTTTGTTTCTGGACCACAATGGCTCTTGTTTGCCTTGGAACAGTTCAATTGTCTGAAGTGGCTGCAGTCGTGGGACCGAGGCCTAGCTTGCAGTTTCACTCACCTGTCCAAACAGCGTTGGGAAAGGAAGTGGGCCATTTTCAGTCTGCGACTCTTAATGAAAACATTTTATGCGGTGCCCTTTTCCCCCTAAATCCTTTGATCTAATTTTAATGGTCTGAGTTGAGCTCTAAAGTTCAGTGGTTTGGGGTTTTGGACACAGAAAATAAAGGATTTTTGAGAGGTGAGGGGCGTAAAAATTTGCCGACAAAGCGATCACGGCCAACAGCAGTTTGGAGTTATGTCACAGCAAATTGTCAAAGCCGAGCGACAGTGTTTTCTCGATTGGACAGATTCTCTGCGCAAGATCAGGAGCATGTGTCTGGCTGTACGCCATTTGAGGGCTAAGAGGAAAAAGAAACAAGAAAAGAGAAAAGGAAAAGGAAAAGGAAGGAAGGAGCAAGGGAAAGATGAAGAGCCTTATCGGTGAGATCACAGTAAATTCAGCTGCCCGGGAGTGAGATAATGTGAAAAATCTGACTGTAGCAAATTTGTGTGCCAGAGGAAACATGCAAAAGATTCAATGAAAACTGCAACTGTGAGGCCAAGTTCCTCTCTGACACAGCTGGCAAACACGTCACAACAGCCTGAAGCACCAACAACCACCAGACAACCAAAGCAAGCAGTAAACAATTCATTAAATCACTGAGCAGTTAACATATTTATTTTTACATGGACCATCGATCAACTTTTCCTCCTTGGGATGATAATGTCCCCTTGTTATCCTCAATCTGCTAAATCTGAATAATGAAAGTCTAAAGATGCTGCATCATGAAGGGGTTTGTATATTGATCAGGTTTCATGGAATCTAACAAGATTCTTTCAGTTTAAAATCTTGTCTCAATGCGCAAAATGGTAGCTTTTAGTTTTGCTCTCTGCCTCGTTCTCACGGTTTAAAGTGCCAAAGAAGGGAACATTAAAAAAAAATCCCAACTCCACCGAGGAGGTTGTCTGCCATTCCAGCTGCGCCTACCCACACCACCCCAGCCTGCAGCCAATGATGGTGCTCCAATTGAACTGACTGGGCACAAGGATTTGTTTGTTTAAAACCACTAACCTACTTTTACAGGCATCGCAGAAGTCAAAGTCTTTACTGCGTGATTGCTGAGCTAATGCTGCACGTCTATTTAAATACAGAGAGGAATTGTTTGGAACAGCTGGTGGAGAGACGTTAGAGATTTGTGTCAAAGTGATAAAGATTTTTCTTTAATGCACGTTTTACTGTACAATGAGTCAGAGTCATGCATCAGATACTACCAGGAGGTTTGGATTAGAGTTGTCTTTCATCCCCTTTAAAACCTCTTGTCTTGTTTTTGTCCCTGGGGGACTTCAGACAGCGTGATATCACTTTACAAGACATTTCTTCCTGCTGAAAAACACTGAAGCAACACGCATGCAAAAGGCAAAATGACAAAACACAGAGCGAGTGTCATTCCACAGCTAGA
>JAVQJD010085523.1:0-28916 GCA_036023655.1 Nannoperca australis | reverse complement strand
TTATTATTATTATTATTTTTATTCTTCAATAACTTCTATTGAGCACTGCAACTGTATCAAAAAACAATTTCCCTTCTGGGATTAATAAAGTATTTCTGATTCTGATTCTGATTCTGATTTATGTAAAGCTCTTATTTGGAAGTCGCTAATAAAAGCGTCTGCTAAATGCCTAAATGTAATGTAATGTAAATTGTGAAAATGTGTGGAGAGCTTCCTAACGGTGTCTGGTCAGACTTTTGTGAGAATGGAGAGAGGGTGTGTTGCGGGTCTTGCATTCATTTCTCAAATCCTGGCAGGCTGAGAATGACCCTGCGTCAAAGATGTCAGGTTCGGGATTTCTGTCTATATGATATGCATACAGTCTGTGAAATAAAAAGCAAATAAAAACTGTTGAATATAAATATACCCCTTTCCCCTTCTCCTTTAAAGATCTCTACATGCAAATGGTGCTGGCGCGTGCTCGCTGGTGCTCGCGCCGCTGCGGTCGAGAGGATGACAGATTGACGTCATCGGGACTGACGCAGAGCGAGCCGGGGTAGCGGAGAGACAGAGCAGCAGCGGCAGCGGCAGCAGCATCCCATCTGACAAACGGCACCTCGCCAATCTCCCACCAGCAGCTTGGTGTTTTCTCACTGGGCATCCTCCAAAAAACAACGGTAGGGACACCAGCGAGAGCACCGGCTGGGCCGTGTTGATATGAACACAAAGTAGCCGTTTAAGACTAGGCCCTTATTATCGTTTTACGTCGCAGTAATTCCCCATTCGTTGTGGTTTGGTTGTCATTGTAAGGTTAGCAAAGCTAGCTGGGGTTAGCTGCCCACTGAATGCAACTGGACAGGTGCTGAGTTTCATCACTAGCTCAACAGCAGTATACATGGCAAAATGGTTATATGTGGGCACTGCTTTGCTATTTCCTGTGAAGAAACCGCACTCGGTAGTAAGTCATAACTTGATTTTGATTTATTATGCAGTAAAAAAAAAAAAAAAAATACATATCGTAGACGCGATTTCCCTTTGAGGAAGTGTCACAGGGTAGTTAACTGTTAGCTACACCTGCTCAGCTTCCTGGCTTTGCTGTGAGGCATACTGCTGTTATTTGACAACCCTGGAGTCTGACATAAAAGCTGTAGTCAGTTGTCATACACTGCTACATACATGCCATTAAGTATTTACTTTCACAAATAACATTAGAGCCATTAAAGCACCAGTTTCTAAAACGTTTATGTTCAGTCGTCTTCATCCACAAAGAAAAATTCTAAAGGCAGGGTTAATAGTCATGCATCAGCAATGCATCAATTGTGCATGAGAAATGTAAGTGTTAAATATGGTTCATGCCATTTTCAGTTAATGAATCATAACCTGATAAAACACAGGTTAAAGGTATGCACGTTCCTCTGTCCTGGGATATGTAATTTATTGTTGTAATATCACTATCAAGTTAACGTTTATAGATAAAATAACCTGATAGGAATGTGTATTTTTGGCTAAAACCAGTTAATTAAATACCCCACAAATCGAGGTACTTCATCACAGTGTTGAAAAAAATCATAAAAATGTAAAGCATACCTTCTTATTGATCCGCAGCATTTCCCACAATAGTCTAATACAGCCACAGCTGTTAAATGGATCGCTACCGTGGTATAAACAGAATGACAAAATCTCAGTGGACCAGTTTATATTGTTGCACGGTGTATATCGTCATATTAATCAACCCTATGACCAACTTAATGATTAGTATTTACAAAATGAGAAAGGTAACGTACAGTTGCAATAAATTGCCACCATTATACACTCATGACTTGTTTAGGGCATTGCCAACTGACAGCTGGTCATGTCATGAGGTCCCTGACAGGAAACATAAGAAACAGGGCGTGCAATGTTCATTCACCTCCTTCCCATGATCCATTGCTCCTCCATTCTCTATCCTACTCCTCTTATTATACTGTATGCACTGCATTTTTGCCCCTCCCCTCTTTTTTCTGTTCTCCTCAACCCTCTCCTCCACTGCTACACTCCTACCCCCTTCTCGATTCTGCTTTCCCTCCCCCCCTCTCATGGTCCACCCTGTTTTCTTCCACTGCCACAGAGATAAAAGATAAAGATGGCCACCTCCTCCTCCACTCTGGAAGAAGACGAGAGCTTGAAGGGCTGTGAAATTTTTGTGCAGAAGCACAACATCCAGCAGATCCTCAAAGAGTGCATTGTGAACCTCTGCATCGCTAAGCCTGAGCGTCCTATGAAGTTCCTGCGGGAGCATTTTGAAAAGCTGGAGAAGGTTGGTGATAACAAAGTTTTGTGTTTGTATGACTTAGGTTTCTCAGTCTGACTCTCTCTGCTTGTAACGTGGGGCTCCGTGTTGCCTGAAATCTCTGTGTGGAGAGCTTCAAGTTGTTAATTATGATGTACTTTTAACCTCAATATGATATGTGACGCGAATGCTCATTGCCGTGCCGTTAAGATGGGATTTCTTGCTATATTGTCATTATATGTTAATATTTTCTCACTATGTATCACAACACAGCCAATGCAAATGAAATAGTCTATATATTGTGTGAGTTGTTATTACAGGCTCAGTTACGAGGTGTTATGGAGTGCTGTTTTAATATTGTGGATACTCGTGTAAAATGACTCCCCTCATTGGGTGTGCTGTTCATGTGTACGGTGCACTGTACGCAAACGCTGTTTTATTCGTTTGTTCCATTGTATGTGCTCAACTAATGTTTGTAACACCACCACACATAAGCAGGCAAAGAACATACCAGCTAGCTACTGTGTAAAAAAAAAAATCCCAGACTGTTCTCAAACTGTTATAACAGAGCTTTCATTTTTCATCCTATAATAGGACAATCCATTAGTGAATGTGAGAGGAGCACCCATAAAAGGCCAGTGTCCTGTTTGCAGGCTCCGGGAACAGACTGTATGCATCTGCCTGTCTGCCTGTCTGTCTATCTGTCAGAGAGAGAGACAAAAGAGGTGACATATCACTCATTGAGAGATAACAGCTACAGGGAGGAGAGTAGGTTTTTTTGCGAGAAGAGGGAAAAGAAAGATCATAACTAGAAATCTGGTGTATGCAGGGGCAACCGCTGTAGCACATTCCCTGTGGTCCACAAGCAACGTGACTTGTCAGAGTGTACGTGTCTGTCACTTTTCAGCTAATGTGTTGGCTCCGGCTGGCACCACTACTGTAGCGAAATGCTTTTCACGTGAAAGCTCCGTCGCTGACGCCTGCTGTATTTGTTCGTTCACTTCGACAGCTTATAAAAAGTTAGTTCTGGGTTCCTGTTGGAAGTGCATCCCACCACACAGCAGCTTTTAAGCATTTTTCTGTTGTTTGCTAGCAGACAGAAGTGAGAAGCAGGCACCTTCAGGCAATACTAAGTCAGTGGAGAGCGATGAATTGTTTTTCCCCTCCTGGACTTAACTGTGCTCTCTCACTATACGAGTTTTTTAAAGTTTTTTTTTAAGCATCATAGGGGCTGTATCTCTAGAGACAAAGGATGTTCTCTTCCAATATTTGGCTTTGATCAAGCAGAGACGCAGATGGGTAGTTTGCTCATGAGTTTATCATAAGATTAGTTTGTTTAAACAATGGGCTCTACTCTTACACTACTGCCACAAACACGTCATAAAGGTGTATGAAGTGGAGCTGCAGGCTGCTGATGTTGTCCTGAGGTGAGCTTAGGCCTCCAACAAGAGATGTGATTGTGAAGAGACATCAGATAAAGCAGGGCTGAAGTTCACCATCCTGATGCCTGGAGGAGGGTCTCCTTGCTGCAGTGTGTGTGTGTGTGTGTGTGTGTATTAACATGCGAGAGTCATCGGATTCGATCAGTTTTTAACATGACAAGTGATATTTTCCACAGTCTGTTTTTCTCAAATATTAAATGCCTCATCATGCTAATACTAGTGCTCTGCCTGTATGTTCAAGTACATTATATTTATTCACTTATTTATGTATTACACTGGTGTTTACTTACCCAGACAGACCAATCAAACTCTTACTGTCAACAAAGGCGGTACCTACAACATAGAAATCCTAGGTTTTGGGACAGAACATAGAAAAAGTTTAAGGTCAAGGTCAGGGCTTTCTCCTAGTGCTAGTATGCCCTACAAACTCAGAGCTGTGCGGTCAGAGAGACAGAGCTTCGATAGTGGAGCTACTGCTGCTGTTGGTGAGGACTAATGCTGCAGAGTCAGAGAGGCAGCATGGATACTAATGGAAGTGACAGAGCTCAGCAGAAGCATGCAGTGACAAGTTGCGAGTAATTCATCATCATTCTGTAAAATGACATAATGCACACTTGCACTACGTGTATCCTATCTCCGTAGCAACTGAGCCTCGGAGATTGTCCGTTGCGATCAAAATCTTCGTGTTAGGAAAATGCACAGTGTGTTTAACATGAAAGCAAATGTACATAGGTATGTACATTTGCTGTATGTACATATAATATAGTTATTATATTATTTAAATTGCTACCAGCTAGCGTAGATAAATAGGCTGTAGTAAACATAGGCTTCTGGTGTCCAGATGCACCAGTGCAATCTGGATAAATGTCTAGAATACTGTATGTTGTTATTGGTGGAACACAGTGACACATATATAAATATACACGCATCACACGTGGTGCAAAAAGGTAATGTATTTAAGCTGTCCTGCTCTGCTTAATCTTGCTGCCTGTTGTGCTGTCATCTTGCACTTCATGCGTGTGTAGGTCAAAGTTCAAGATCAAACCAGCATCTTGAGGTAGTACGGATCTAACGTGTTGCGTAAAGAGCAGGGCTGGACAGCTGTGTTGCTGAATGGTGGTCAGTGAAATCACCTGGTGTGTACAAGTGGTTCGAATAAATAAAACTGCAGGTTTTCAGCCCTCTAAGGTTCACAGTTGCCCAACACTATTCCGGTCAAGCTTTCCAAATCTGTGCTTGTGTTGTGAGGTCAGCCATTCGTGGAATTGAAACAGGCCATGTATGTTTTTGTGGTGTCCCAGTTATTTAAGAGGCTTATTGTGCTCCTTTCCGCCCCCCTTTGCGCAGGGCAAGTTTGAGGACAATAAATATTTGGTTCAACAATCCATGTCCATTTAATCTGGATTTCATTTTCTATCTTACTTTCTAAATTTGGTATTGTTATTTTTAAGCTGTATCTTTGTTCTGTTGCTAAAAAATACATTTAATGTCTTAAAACGTTTTATTTTTTCAGTGCAAAAAAGTAAACTGCCAGTAGAGGAAGACAATTTTTAAATCCCAAACAACATATTGAATTTCAAGGATTTTGTTGAATCAAGGTGTCAGGTCTGGCAGTCTTTCAGAGCAGGAAGCACAAAGGGATAACAGAAAAATATACTTTTGTCATCACATTTTCTCCTCCGCCTTACTCTCCATGCTTGTCTGTGTTTCTCTTTCTTCTCTCTCAGTCATGTTCGTCAGCACTCGTCGCCCACTAGGGGCAGTAACCTAGGCAACAGTAGAGGATAGACAGACCGTAGTCTACCCTGTGTTCAATGAGCCCCTTTATTCACAAAGTTTATTCCATCTTCCCTCTCATGTGTTCTGTTTTTTTCTCCTCCTTTCTGTGCGCCAATTAGATCACCGGGGTATTCTTTCTCCCCATTTGCCAGACCTAACCTCATTTCATATCTGCACAGGATCCGTTTCATACGGCATTCACAATCTTATCTGGAAAATCTATTTTGTCTCTATCGGTTTCTCCATCGTCCGCTCTCACAGTCTTGTTCTTTGATGTCGTGTTCTTCTGCCTCACATACACACTTTCTTTTTTCGGACTCTTTCTCTATCTGGTGTCTCTCACACTCACGCAGACACGCGCACACTCGATAGCACAGTAAATCATCAGTCTGACTAGTTCGTCTTTAACTTTTGTTTCGATATAATAACACGTCTTTGGTTCTCAGCTGACGTTGTGAATGGGAAAATAACAGGCGTCCCACTCCCTTTCATCTTGCCTATTTATGCGTGGTAATGATGCCTTTGATCCGTACAACAGTAGCTTCAGATGGGTGTCCTCATCTCCACATCTCTGTCAGCTCAGCTCAGTGTGTAATTGCTGAAGTGTCAACCTTAATTTTCTGGCAAATTACTGCGTAAAACCTTCCTGTGATGCCTCAGCTGAGTATTTAAAGTATTCCGTCAGGACTATTTTTTTTAAACAAACATTTCCTATTAGTTAATGTGTTTGTCACTATTATTTACTGTCAGTTTGCTGCACGGAGGTTTAGTTTACAGTGTAATATCTGGAATTAGGCAGTAAGTTTAAGAGATAACATTAGATAACATCTCCTGAACAGCAGGGTTATTGAAACAGTGATGAAAATTTTATTACACAGGGTTTATTGTTGCAGCCCTTTTTACCCTGATCATGTGCCTAATGAGTGAACATTCCTACAGAAGTCTATTTTAGACCCCCTTACCCAGAAATGGCAGTTTTTTCTCATCAGTCTGCGTCATTACAGATCTGTCCAACTGACAGCGGCAGCTAAAAGTGCCAGGACTGAATGTGCGAATGTGGATGTCACACACTATATCAAGTGGGCAGCTGCCACTGCAGATGTTTTATTGAATTAGGCACATTGCATCTTTACAAGGCTCAACAGTGTTTTCTGGCGTCCCATTTTTCCCATTTACAAAAATCAACCTGAAAGACTTGGAATTTGCTTTTATATTCCTATTTCCACAGGAGATCCTTTAACTTTTCTCCTTTTTCTTTATGTTTATCTGATGACTTAATATGCATCTCTCTCCTCCTCGTGGGATTTGGAAATCAGCACTTTGATCTGTACATAACATACAACCTGCACTGGCCACCAAATGTTGCACATGACAGCCGTCACTCCTCAACTCCATCTATATGTGTGTGTGTGTGTGTGTGTGTGGTGCTTGGACATGAGTCCAACCACAATATTTGGGTGACTACATGCCTTGGCACTTTTTCAGTGATCTCAAATCAAAACTGCCATGTCCATGTACTTTTGCTTCCCTTCATCTGTGCTTTATAGTTTTCATACTTTACCAAACTGGAACTAAAGAAAACACCTTAGCATTTCAGCATGCATTCGTTGCCTTTAGAATACCTTTAAAAAGCTGTTATTGTGTAAGGTGTAAGAATTATGAATATTTGCTATATCTAAACTATTTAAAATTTAAAATAAAGCCGAATACTGCAGAATCAGGACATTTGTGTCTTTATTTGTGTCTCTACATCTCCTCTGTATGTAGGCCAGCGTTGCACTGATTATATACTGGTGCTTCCCTCAACATCCTCAACAACGCATGTCGAGTAAAACAAATGCAAAGCCTGCTCCATCAGGTCTGTCTGTGAAACACTCCATCACATTGCCTTATGGGAGAGTTCCTCGCTCTCTGTCAGTCAGTCAGTCAGCCACTGTCCCCCCGTCCCCTGTAAGATGAGAAGCCTTTCTGTGCTGCCAGCCATTCAGCTGTCACCAGGACCTATCATAACAAGTCCGCCAGTCCCTTCGGAGGCCTCTGATTGACAATTTGTCACGAGGGTTCGGTTGTTTGTTGAGTCTGCCGAGCGCATTAGAGGAGATTTAGGTGTAGCTTTGGATTATCTTTCCCATATTTTTCTGCTGTGTCCCTTTCTTCCTCTTGTTCTGCGCGATGACTATTTACATCAGTCTACATATGTGCGTGCCGGTGATGTGTATGCATACAGCCTGTTAGCAGCACAGGTCTAGAGAATTACGTTCAGTTTGGCAACATAAACAGTACGTGGCCATACACAAGAATTTTCAAAGTTTTGTAACACAGTGTAATTAGTATCGCCAGCCTCTGTTTGTCATTACCACTATGCTGGGAGCAGGGTATTATGGCAAATCAGTCCGGGGTGTACGCAGTGACCCGGGCCTAAACCTCCTCCCAGGCCCACCCTGGGGCCCCTACAGGTAACTTGGGACCTCCTAGTCCCCGGTGGTCCTTCTTTGTCTTCTTTCATTTGCCCGTTACGTCCGTCTCCTCTCCAAGCTAATCTGTGGTTGGCGTAAGGGGTAAGATAAAAGGTGTTAGGTGTACAGCAAGATGTAAAGCACTAGGACAGAGAGTGAGAGAGATACATCCAGACAGGGCATTGGTTTAACAGGCAGCATCAAATGTTATTAATTGTACGTTGCATGAAAGTTTTAGGACTGCAACTAACAATATTTTCCATTATCGATTAATCAGAAGATTTTTTTCTTGATTAATCAATTAATTGGTTTTCACTATTTTCGATAAAACATCTGAAAATAGTGAAAAATGTCCATTACAATTCCCCAAAACTCAAGCTGACACATTCTAACGGTTTGTTTTGTCCAACCAACAGTCCAAAATCCAAAGGTATTCTGTTTAATATTTCAGACCAAAGAAAATATTCACATTTGAATTTGCTTTTCCATCTTGATGTATGGGCTGCACGGTGCAGTCTTGATAGATGTGAAACTCATCTTGTAGATTAACTGAAAGTAGTGGAAGAAATTAAGATCGCTGAACCCTCAATACTGAAAGAACTCCCATTAACATCCTGCAAGCATGAGAAAACTGCACTCGTGATGTTAGCAGCAGGGTTAGGTGTTGTGAGAAAACATGCTATGAGTCTTTAGCTGTCAGCTCTCCGTAGCTGCTTCCATAGTGTAGCAGTTTACTTATGATTACTTGGGGATGGTCCCCACAAGTTTATTTTAGAATAAAAATACTATTTAAGGGATGGAAATACCTGTTTTAGCAGGTTGATTTGAGGTTTAAGATTAGAGAATGAATGTAGAATTACCATTAGCAAGACAGAGTTTCTCTCTGTGTGTGTGTGTGTGTGTGTGTGTTGCAACCATAAAGAGAGTGAACATCATTTCATAGCCAGAGGTCAGCACTCCACATCCACGCGATCATAATACAGCGGCGAAGCTTCTGCCCATTGTGGTGCTGTAATGGTGTGGAACAAAGTGATGAGTAGACTGTTAGCTCTGCTGGTGGATCAGCTCTCTATGCTTCATTACCTGTGTGTGTGTGTGTGTGTGTGTTTGTGTGTATGTGTGTGTGTGTGTGTGTGTGTGTGTGTGTATGTGTGTGCGTCTGTATGTGCGGCACCTTGTTGTTTTTGGTTCACTCGCATGCTCCCAGCCCCGGCAGTGGAGAGTGAAATTGTCTACATCAATGGATTAAGGCTACCTAAGGTAACCACTTATGGATGTTAGCTTTTTTTTTCAAACTAATATCAGAAATGAACTTCATGGAAGAACAGACATGTTGATGTATTTGTGCTGCGAGCCCACTGATCCCCTCTGATGGGTTGAATGCATTTGCACTGAGCATAATGGGTGGTTGGTCTGATTAATATTGGTTAGTCATAGCTATCAGGATGAGAGTTAGTCATAACTTTTGTTCCTGTCTGCTTGGTGTAAATTGGTTCAGGGACTGAACAAAACAGGAGAGGCTCATTTAATTATGACTCACCCACAAATGAGTTGAAATTGGGACTGATAATGGTTTAATAACAGTGGCTTTGGATTGAGCGAGTGAGCATGGGATTGCATGTGTGTCATCTTTTGTCTCTGTCTCTATTGTAAAGCCCACTTTTTACAGAGCTTCTGTGTCCTGCTTTTCGCCCGTGCCCTCTGTCTCCTCCCCCCCCCCCTGTCCTCTCACTCTGGCATCCAGCCGCCGATGATGACGCAGGCAGAGCAGAGGAGAGGAGAGGAGAGGAGAGGAGGAGGGAGAGAGAGAAAGAAGACTCTGACATAAAAGCACTGATTATAGAGGAGAAAATATATTGGCAAATATACAGAATAGATGGCAGGATATTAAAAAAGGAGTGCTTTGCTTTTGGAAAAACACTTAATGGTGTTTGAAATAGAAATTACACTACCTCAGATAAAGATAGGATAGCAAAGAGGTAAAACAGTTGCATGCACCAACTGCAGATGTGTTTTGTTTAGCTACTGTACTAAGCCCTGGGGAAAATGGCACTGCCTCAAACTGTTGTTACAGAAAAGCTAATGCAAGAAAAAGTGTGCCTCTGCTGCTTGTAAAGACACACTGCAGCTCTTCTCAGCTCACCTTGGACCAGTGAATCACTCTCTTTACACTTGTGAGACATCAAAAGTCATTCTGTGTTTCCTGTGTCCCTGTGTTTTGTGCACTGGGGCCAGAACAGTATGAAGACTTGTTGGAGCCAGACACAAAGTCCTCGCTTGACGCCTGACCCTCTGACCTAAGAGGAAAGTGTGTGGGTGGGGCTGTATGTCAGTGGGGAGCGAGAAAGACACTGCGTGGTACAGATCAGTGTCTGGCACACACAAGGAATGTATGGGACAACGTTGTATCCCTATGGGAATGTTTGGAGCCAATCGCTGGTGCAAAACAAACAGACACGCCACTTGGTCAGAACAGAAGTCCGTATTGAAGGGAGTGACGTTTTCCCTTCAGCAAACTGAATCACTGTAGATGTGTGAGTGTGTGTGTGTGTGAGAGAGAGAGAGAGAGACACTCTGTCAACAGGCTTCAGGACTTGTGTGTGTGAATGTAGGTGTGTGATCCACCGATGCTTCCTGCTCAGACTCACCACCAACTATTCAGGATACTCACAGTACCCAGTTGTCATAGAGACGGGGGGGAAGCGAGAGGAGCCCGCTCATTGCGCCACCTGATAGTGAGAGGGAGAGGGAGAGGGAGAGGGAGAGGGGTGAGAGAGAGGCTGGAAAGCAGAAACAGAGAGTTGCGCAGGAGCGATGGAGAGACAGGCTTTTTGCTATGATCAGTGTTTTGATCCGTAGTCTTGTTCTTTAGTGGCTGTGTCGTGGGGATTGCAGACATTTTGCCACTTGCATTCTTTCTCACACACGAACTTGGATTCTACACACACACACACACACACACACACACACACACACACACACACACACACACTCAAACGTGAGTGTGCACACACACGACACATGCACACAGTGGTGCATGATGCGGTGTGAAATGTGTGTCAGGTGTGTATGAGATGGAGATCCACGTGTGTTGATTTCCATGCACACTTTGACTTGATGCCTGGTGCCTCTGACAGGCTGAGGGACCCACCGCAGGCCTGGCCAGGGGCCCTCCATGCCATGGTAAATACCTCTGCTAACAAACTTAGCCTGTAGTTAGCCTCCTGGAGCTAACCTGTATGGTCTCATAGATGCAGAAGAAAGTAGTAACGTTTGTTTGTTGTCGAAGCATGTTATGTTTTGTTGTTTGTTGTTGCAATGTAAAGGTGCTTGGTACTACCTAGTTTGAGTGGCTGTGTGTGAGAATTGAAGTGACCATTAGTGACTATTCTCGACAGCAGCATGTCAACAGTGTTTGCTGGACTGAGGAGAGAAATGTGTTTTTCAGTGCTTGAAAGAAAGGGAAGCATTGTGTTTGTTTTGTCTTTGCCTTCACTCAGAATGCAGTTGCCTACCTCGCCACCTTGATTTAGCTGGAGCATGTGAGCCCTTCTCTCCCCCTGCAGTCTGCCCGTGCATGTGTTCGTGAGATTGTGTGTGTTGATGCTGCTCTGTGGCTCTACCTCCCCTTTTCTGCTCCCGCTGGCTGTGTTCCCTCAGGCAGTGACATTGCGTAAGCAAGAAGTGCGTGTAGTTATGTGTGTGTGTGTGTGTGCGTGTGTGTGTGTGAGATCTGCTTTATCACATTATTTTACACAGACAATGAACAAAGCATCGCAGTAACCTCAGGATGTAATCAGCAGGAGAGAGACAAAGTCAGACTGTTGCAAAAAGATCGTCAGATGAAAGGATTCACAAGTCAAAGAGTGAGTGAGAGTGTAAGCTGATGAATGCCTCCCAGACAACTGTTTAACTAGCTGCTGCTGTGTGTCATTATGGCATTGTTGCATTACTGTTCTCATCCCCATTGCACTGTGCTGCCGGGACGATCAAAAAGGATGAGTTGAGAAAGAATGTGCAGAGAAGTGCTGAGGTGTGAGGTGTCGATTTGACAGCTCAGTTTTCAGGTAATATGACTCACTGTCTTCGCTCCTCTCACTTCCTTTGCGATCTCTCTGTCACAGGTTCTCTCTCTCTCTCTCTCTCTCTCCCTCCCTGTCAGTATGTGAGCAGAGAGAAGTCGGTGGCAGCAATTTCTGCTCTCTGCTCAAGGCATTCAGTAATCACTACGCTCCCGGCTGCTCCAGGTCTTTTTTATTTCTCCCCTCTCCAGCTTTGTAGAGAAAAAAAAAGTTGCCTCACGACATTTCATAGAAACTGGTGGGACTTGAATTATACGATGTGCTACAAAAAGTTGAGGAGGTATGAACTCATTGGTGGCATGATGGTATAAACAAGGGACTTCCTTAATTGATTTCTCTGTTAATTAGTGATCAGTAATTGATTAGTTATTTATAGGTGAAACCTAAAATTTGCTACTTGAATCATAAATAATTTAAACCTACATACATTTCTCCAACTAAACAAACAATAAAAAAGATTGAACCGAAGAATGTATTTACTCACTTGATGGAGCGGGAAAGACCATGACACTCCCTTTACATAATTTCTCTCTCGGCTTCTGTTTATTTGTGTCTGAGTGGTGTTTCTGTACTGTGGTGAGAGCGCCGCCTCTTGCTACTTGCCTGTCTGGAGTCTAGTCTCTTTGAGACACCTTTGTTTATTTCTGACTGCACAGTAGCAAATGCAGTGAACCAGCAAAACACAAAAAATTGTTAACTGTACCAAAGTATGTGGTGGTGAATAATACGGCTGTCAACTCAGTCCCCACTGTGCTATTAGACCCACTAATGCACACAAATAAAGGAATAAAGTGACAGCAGGTCATTGTTTGTACGTCATTGTTAGTTCTACACGGAAACGGTGTCGAAATACACAAAGCAGTGGATACCTTTTCCACTTTTCCTTGTCTCTCAGCACGGTCACAAATTAACAAGCCTACAGTGGTTTTGTTGTGTACTTATGCTAATGCATTAATCAATTGTTCAATCAATAATTCACCTGCAAAGTGTTCAGCGGTTGAAAGAGCAGCCAGCCAGAGGCATCCCGTCTCCCCTTTTGATGTCTTCGTTCCTTGTTGTTCATTATCTGAGGAGGAGGAGGAGGAGGAGGAGGAGGAGAGTACCTGGCTGAGTCTTCTTCTCTCTGCATGTTCAGGCCAGCTGCAGGTATTAATATTTGATGGCTTTCACTTCATACCAGAGCAGCCAGATGTCCAGACGGCGTGCACTCAGGACTAGGACACGTCCACTGTACTTTGTCTGAGGTTCATACAGTTCGGTTGTATTATCTGACCTGGTTAAGAATCCACACGACGCCTGATGTTAGAATTGCGCTCGGAGAGGTTTGTCTTCATGTGATTGCTTGTGAAGTAAAAGAATAACGTGGGATGTTGTTTGTCTTGCCTGAAGCTACAGTAGTTGCATCTGTTTTCCTACACATACATAGTTTTATACGCATTTAAAGAGTTTGTCATCTGGGTCACTGTTTGCTAAACCATCTGCTTATTTATATTTTAACCACAGAAAAACTTTATCTTCTCTCCCTCTCTGTGTCCCTCTCTCTGCGCTAGTCCCTCTAACAGTCGTGTCTCTCCTCCTGTTTTTACAGGAAGAATGCAAGCAGATCATGGCGCGCCAGAAATCTAACAGCCAGTCGGACTCACATGATGATGAGGTTTCTCCCCCACCACCCAACCCTGTTGTCAAGGCCCGGCGCCGCAGGGGAGGGGTCAGTGCCGAGGTCTACACTGAAGAGGACGCTGTCAGCTACGTGCGCAAGGTCAGCGTTAGAAGATGGATGCCATCTATGCACAGACACATACTGGCACTAGGGCTGAAACGAACGATTTCTTTCATTATTGATTAATCTGCAGATTAATTTCACGACTAATTGTTTAGTCTATAAGAGCTTAATTTACCTTCTTTTTTCCAACAGTACCCTTCTATTTAAGAAGCTGGAACCAGCAGATGTTAACAGAAACGATTAATTAATTATCAAAATAGTTGTTAATAATAATTTGTTTCGATCGACTAATCGATTCATGTGTAATCGTTGCAGCTTTAACTGGCACACACAGCCACATACTTGCATGCAAATGCTTGTATATGAATGAATATGTGCATAAACGGAACAGAAATCTGCTTATACAAGGAAATTTAAAATACAGTCGAGTATAATCCAAAAGATCAAGCAGACATCGAGGTTGATTGTGGTTTGTTTGTTGGACACAGAGCTGTCATTCTGTCAATACCCATTTAAGAGCATGAATGTAAACGCATTCATCGGAACAACGTGAGGAAGGGTGCTGTGTTATCAATTAACGAACACACTCAGACTGTGAATTTGTTTACAGCAAAATACACAGTTTGTGAGTCAGCCGAAGCTGAGATCCGACCTGGGTTTTTTTGCAGATAGCTGACATCTTCATCAGGAAATGTAGAGATGTGCTGAACAGAGCAACTGTTTGTATTCATGCCAGTTTTATTTACTTTGCTTTGACTGAGCTAAACCACCCACATTTACGGGTACCTTCAATACATTTACATGTAGGAAATATTTTGTTTTATTTTGATTTCTAGACTTCAGTTTAAGTCTTCTAATTCAATCATACTGAATATGAGGGTGCGTCGCTACATGTAATAATTTTTCTTGTCATCCATGTACATTCCCTATCTGTATTATTTGCCATGCACATGCATACATGTAAAAAGCTGACTAAAAACCTGTTTACATGTATGCATGGCCAAGAAATCAGCTTAGCTGAAAGAACTTGTCTTTTTCTAATCCCCTACCCTGACGCATACTGGGTTTCTCATGTACATGCTGTTTAAAAAGCTGTGCAGAATAAATGCACTGCTTGACGCAACATTTGAGATTAAATTAAGTTTTTAAAAAAATGTAGTTTTATTTATGCTTTTACTTTGCTTATCTGGTTCTTAAGACTGAGGCTCTTAAGAGGTAAAGGGGACAGTAAGGAGGCTGTTAGAGGTATCTGTCATCTTGCAGCATGTGTCCATTCTATAATTTAATGAAGCTATAAGAAAAGGTGCTCCTTTGTCAGAAACTATAACTCACCTTTACACACACACACACACACACATACACCTTAATCGTTATATAACTAGCCTGCTTGCTTTAATTGTAATTAGCTTGTCATGCCACTAATTGCTGGGTAATGACATAGCTGCATGAACCCCCGTCACCACGCTGTAATCGCATGGCCACTGGAGCATGCAGTGTGTTCATGACTATGAGGTCTCTACCAGACGGTGTAGTCATGTGTCATGGGTGTCATAGCAACAAGCTTGCCTGCATCTCCTCATTTTCTTCGCTGTCCCTTGCCATCTCACGGACTGACACACACACGCACGCACGCACGCATGCACACACACACAAACATGCAACAACTTACACGTGGAATGACTCACACAGCCACGTCAAAAAGAAATTAATTCATGTGATTACCTAACACAACAGACCATCAGAGAAAATTGAATTCAAATTGAATTAGAACATGAAAGCACATTATTGCTTCAGTATGAGAAAGGATTTCTTGTGGCCTTTGATGTACACTGAAGTAACACACACACACACACACACACAAAATATACACGTACACTCAGAGCCTATGTGCCAACATTCCTGCATCATCAATTCCATTAATAACTCTACTGTGAAAATCAGCAGCTGTTTAACAGAACACAATCAATTAGCCAACCTTGGTCATCGTATTAAAAAGAGCTTTGCTGTAAAGTGCTTTGAGTCTTAACAAATCGTGCGGCCTGGCGGTCACATTAACAGAAGGAATTGCAGGGCTGGCATCAGATTGATGGGAACTAGTGTGGACACGCTCTTAACTGAAGTGGGAAACAAAATGAATATTTCCTACAATTTAAAGGCCTTTTGTGGCATTGAATGAGGAACCTTGGGATTTCCAAACATGTACCACAGCCAAAATCACACTGCATGAAATGCTGTTAAAGAAAGATAATACAGATATCACTTAGCTTGTCACTAGCCTAACTTCACTTTTCTTTACTTTTCTTACTTTATTGAGTACACAAGTAATATACCAGCAGAATCTGGTTGGCTTCCTCATATAACTTAGAAATCCATCTTTTCCCATGTGGCCTTACTCCCAACTTTTTTTTTTCCCAATTCGCATGAACCGAATATCTCAACATTACCATGACAAGTTACTGTAGAAAGGACAGACTCTGAGTCATACTTTTAACAAGCGGAGTGACTTGGCATTTAATGATCCCCTGTGTGACAGTGCTGGAGCTGCATCTTGTGGAGGATGATCAGGCGGCTGACCGCAAATCACTGAGCCCTTCTGGGTGGCTGCGTTCTCCTCCATCTCAGTTCCCAGGCCAGACCAGCATCTTTCTCTTTCTGTCCACTCGGTAGTCAGGCACGAGTACTGCAGAAAGATCACATTTTGGTACATTTTTATTTTAGATGTGATGTGGTCGCGTGTGTATTTGTGTGCATGCCCTGCGCAGTGCTGCATGGTCGTCTTCATGTGGACACATCTGTTGCTTTAACGTAATTACAGCCTATCCCCTCCTCTCCCCCACCACCAGGGACAAAACACATACGCACACGTACACGCTCCTCCCCCTCTTTAAGTCATTCTGTATTAAGAAGAGTTTAGTTTAGTCTTCTTACTCTTTCTCCCCCTCTCCTTCTTTTACTTTGTGCCTCTCTCACCCTATGGTAAAAGGAGCTCAAGTTTTTGTCGAGGATGCCTCTTTATAAATAGAGACTTCTGTGCCTCTGTTGTGGCTACAGACATTGCCATTCCCTTTCCATGTACACACACACACACACACACCACAGAGTCTGGGACATGAAAATGCTTGTTTTATGAATGAGTTCAGGCCTCTTGTGAATTCTTAAGGGCTGTGTGAAATTTTGAGTGTAATCCATGAACAGATGGGCTTTCCCAAAAATATACAGGCACACGTGTGGGATATTCCGTTCGGAGTTTGCCAATGCGCTGCTCTTTAATTACTCAATTTAGTCTTCTTTTGAAGTCAGGCCTATTATGTGTTTGTGCCGGTTTGTTTCATGTGTCCACCTGCACAGTGTCGTTGCAGTCTACTCTGCTGTAATGGATATTACGGCTCTGTCTACACAGGTGATCCCAAAGGACTACAAGACCATGACCGCCTTGGCCAAGGCAATCTCCAAGAATGTGCTGTTTGCTCACCTGGACGACAACGAGAGAAGGTACCAAACGTTTGTTTGTTAGGCCGGCACAACATCCAGCGTGATGCCAGCAATCCAAATGTGTGTGTGTGTGTGTGGACTATGAGTGCATGTTTGTAAGCTGATAAAAACATGAACAGGCCATTGTTCCAGCTGAGTGTATTGCCCTCGTGGCCACTGTGTGCCAGTGTTGCCTGCTTTGGGAGCATCTCGAGTCTGCGGAGACGCCGGCAGAGCGAGAAGAAGGGGTTGAACAGATGTGGAAGAAGAGGAGGGGTATGCAGCGAGGGGTGGGTAAGGGGGCAACTGGATGTGCCTGTTTGTGCGTGTGTGCGTGTGTGTTGCATTGCGTTGTGCTGTTGGTTGTTATGGTAACTTGCACATATATCAGTATCATGTATTCAGATACATTGCTCCGACCGCAACGATTCTCCATAGTTGTCTTAGAGAGAGAGAGAGAGAGAGAGAGAGATGCCATTTTCCCTTTATCCCTCCCTTTTTGTTACCATCTGCTCCTATTCATTGTTCTTTCACATTCCTCCTCTCTTCAACCACCCTTTCTCCATCCTTCCATCTGTCCCAGATCTCCAGTGATTGCTGGGTCTGGCTCTGACAGGGAAGGGGGGTGCTCTGGGAAAGGCTCTCAGGTGGCTGGCTGTCCCGCCCGCCAGCCGGAATAGTGTTTCATTGGCGGGGAGAATCCATTATGCCCCATGGCGAGGAAAACACCGGAGCTTTCCTGTTGGCTAAAGCCTCAACGGACCAAACCCAAAACACACTCTTTCCAGTCTTTCGTCGGCTGATAATTTACCGTGCTCCCTTGGCACAGGCACGCAGGCCTCTGATTGCACGTCAGTGCCTCTGAAGCAGCCCCGAGCCGAGTGCAACATGTGATAGATCCGGACAGTCTGAAAAAAACACGTACTTGGGTGGCTGATGTGGCAGATTAGAGTTACACCGCAGAAATATATGGCAGTAGACCATAAACCATCAGGTTCTAATGTACTTAAGGCCTCTTGGCATGCCAAGCTATGTAACGGCGTCATCGTCAGCTCTTATAAACCATGCACAATGTGGAATTTAGTCGACTGGCTGTCATGTTTGCTGTCTCGCTACATACAGCTAGCATCAACCATTAACGCTGTGCACACAGGAGTTCGTTGTTGTGGGATTTGTGCACATGCAGCTAGCAGCACAGAAGGCTCTTAGCTAGTGAAACCCTTGTCTGATTTGCTAGATTGTACAGGGACATGTCAGTTGGTTGGCTGTGCCTTCTTTTCACTTTCTCTAGGTCTCTCTCTCTCTGTCGCTCTCAAAGTCTCCCTCACTCTCCCCTGTTCTTCCTCACTCTTCGCTTCCAGCTGATGATGCTGGACGGCTGGCTGGCTGGCTGGTGGCTTGGAAGCATTGCAGTTAGGTTGTGGTTGTCGCGCCTGGAACCCCTACAGATAGAAGTGTATTGATGTATGTCCAATGTGGTCCTCCAGCATTAATGAAAAACTGCACACAGGCCCTCGCACATGGCTTAGTTGTTGTAGAGTACACTACATGCTCTCATTGGTAAGGTTCGGCACAATACTTTGACGCGTCCGTGATTTCTGCTCACCCCAAATGTCTGTGTTTGGGTCCACTTGACAAAAGCCTAACAAATCTGCCAAAATAGTTTATATCCCTGTTCCTACCACCAAAACAAGAAAATGAAGCCAAACTCAGCTTCACAGTAATCATTTTTGCCTGTTGATGCCTTCTGTCACTGGCATTGATGAAGCCACGGTATGAAGTACATTGGCTTCTTTAGATGTGCCAGAGCTGTCAAGGACTGACGCACATTAGCAGATGGAGTCTGACTGCACAGTCCTCTCTCTCTCTCTCTCTCTCTCTGTCTCTCACGCCCTCTCTGTTTCTTGCTCTTCTCTCGTTTTGCAAACAGCTGGCCATGTGGGTTATCAGACGTCCTTGCACATGTGGTCGGATTGGGTGAGAGGATAGTGACAGTTAACCAGTGCTCTTGGCTTTGGCATGTGCTTGACATCAGGGGGGGATGGGTCAGTGCATGCATTGCTGGATGACGGATGGTTACATTCAAAAACTGCTTCTGACTACTTTCTCTTGACTGTTGGCGGTGGCAAATATGTTTTGTACTTTGTTCAAAACTTTTTTTTTGAGGGCTTTTTGTGAACAAGAAAAACACAGAGGACTGGTAGCTGTGTGTGTGTGTGTGTCAAAGAAACATCTTGTGTGATTAGTCACTCAGCAGTTATGTAAGCTGAACACCACACGATTTGTTCCCCCATTAGCACTATATTATGCTATCATCCCCTTCAGTAATGAGCAGGATCAAAAACAATGAAGCCCTCTTTGTTTTTCTGCTCTCTCCAATGCTCTATTTTATCTCTCATCACTTGTGTCTTTTTATCCCTCTATTTCCTTGTTGTCTTGTCCCCTCTCACCCTGTCTCCAGTTCATAATCTATCTTATCTTCTTAAGTTACTTATCTGCCTTTCTAGGAATCCAGAGACTGTACTGGCTCTGTAAGCAGTACATTTTTACAGAGCTTACTTACAGACACTGGTTGAAAAAGCTGCCTTTTCTTCAACTTTCTACTTTCAAATTTTCTTTTTCATTTTAAAATAGTTTAAGTCATATTTTGTGCCCTATTTTCCCATATATGTACAGTATACATGTCTATCCAAAGGAAGTCTTTCAGCAGTGAAGCAGCCCTATCAGTCTTCTGTTGGGGTGTGTATAATTACAGGAATGGGCCACGCAGGAGAAAAATGATCCAGGAGGGCATCTTAGGACAAGCAGAATATTACTTAAGCTGAAACAGAGCCGCTTTGATCTTATCCTGTTTTGTAAATGTTTGCTTCCCGAGCTTCAACTGTCAGGGATGTTAAGATGTCAGGGTTTATGTGTGTGCTTCGGTGTGTTCTGGATAGAGAATGAAAACAGAGAATATGGAGGAACCATTCAGTGGAAGAGGCAATACAAGAGGCATTTGTTTTTCACTACAACTTTTTTTTAAATCTCTGCTGAAGTGCTGTTCTACCTGAGCTCAGGTAAAGGCAAGTGACAGTGAATGAAAGACGCCCTCCTTCATCCTTAACAGTCAGTTTTCTCTGAGGTGATTAGGTAATCAAGCAAATATTATTTATTATTATTATTATTATTATTATTATTTAGCCTAAAATTTAGAATCCTTCTTGTAACCTATAGTTTTGATGGAGAATGAAAGGGACAACGTTGTGGAGAGGTTTAGGAGAACAAATGTATAGAACATTGTATATGGTTCAAGAGTAAAGCAAACACACACACACACACACACACACACACACACATGCACGGCCAGGCACACAAATACCACCATCACTACAAAGGATGACAGGGATTACATTATCATGAGAAACACACACACACATACACACAAGGACATTCTCAAGTATGCATGTCAGACTGTGTTCCCAGTGAGGCTGCTCCAGCTGGGAGCGTGGAGTCTTTGATTAACACACCATTCCATATGTCAAACTTTATGGCCTCAAAGTTTCTGAGCTCCACCAGCCGTGTGTGTGTGTGTGTGTGTGTTTGTGTTTGTGTTTGTGTAGTCTTTGTTCAGCTGCCTGGAATTGAAACCTCAACTCTTCTACTAAACTCTGTTTTGTTATTAAAAGTCAGTTTGGCAAGCTGAGGAGGTTACGGAAATAAAGAGATCATAGCACATTACTTAACTTATTTAAAATATATATTATCCAGATATATCCTTGAAGAGACACTTCCACATAGCTCTTACAAATATTTAGTTTTGCTGAGCAAAAAGGTTTAGGTTTGTTAGGAATACAAACTTTGAGAGAATGAACATGTACTGTACCATCAGGGGAGAGTATCTCTGTCTGTTTATCTCTTTGACCTTGGCTGATCTCTGAACTGACGTCTGAATTCCTGCCGTGGTGTGGCTCCCAGCGGGCCACTGGGTGGACCCTTCTATTTGCCGCCCATTAGCTGCCATAATGACCTCTTTATGCTATGCCCACACAAATAGACACACAAGCACCTAAGATAAGCTGGGAGCAGGTGTTTGATTTCACATTGTGCTGAGCCCGCTTTGCTAACACCCAAATCAGCCGGCAACCACCTGTCTCAATACTGTAACCATACAGTAGTTGTTATCGTATCCACTGAAACTATTATCTCATCTTACCATGTGGATGTCTGATTATTCTGTTTTGGTTTCAGCTAACTAACAGCACTTAGGTGATAGATTTCAGATTAAAAGTTGTGATAAGAAAATCTTGGGATTGATAACAGAAAGGATCAGGTCATTGTTTTGCAACAATTTGGATATCTGGCCTCAGCCGAATTATCAAGTTTAGAAGCTTGTGTGTCAATATACATCGCCTGTTTTTCCAGGTGCACCTTCAGTTGAGATTTGCCAGCTTATCTCCCCACCACTTCCCCCTGTTAAATACCCATTGAGATCATCATTTTTTTAATATGGTCAACAGAAGTGCTATCGCCTGTTTAAACACACATTCCTTCAGTTCCTACTGTAATAGTGTGTGTTATCTAACTTCCCACTGGAGTATATGAAATGAAACTTCTGATAGCAGCGGACCGTGCATGTGTTAATCTTGGCCTGTTTCTTTTTTTTTTTTTTTTCTGCACACCTGGATAAATGACCTTGATGATCTCCAACTTTGTTAATCCGCGAGTGCAGCGATGGAAAGAAGGCAGGAACGGACAGACACAGGAGCAATTAATTGAGGTCACAAATAGAGAGGGATTAATTACAGAGGAAGAGGCCTCTGGGAAATCTGTCAGAGGTGCATTTATTTTCCCCTCGACACGCAAAACACACAAAAATAGACACTTGCGTATGCTCATCAAGTTATCTTCTCCTGTCGACCTGCATTAGCCTAATGCCCTCATACCACAAAACACTCTCAGGGGGACAGTGCAGAGCCGTGCTCTCTGTATAACCACATAAATAGTTTGGCAGGCATGAGGAAACCCTGTTTATCCCATTTCTTGAGCTGTCTTGGCAGAGTGTGCAATATTCTAAAATAACATTGCCATCTGGTAACAGGAGTTGTTAAATATTTTCAGCTCAGGACCCAATTGTAAATCAAGCAAATACAGTAAGTTATCTTTTATATGTAGAGAACCAGAATTCCCATAAGAAGCACAAGCATTACAATAATCAAAGTTTTGCTGTTAAAATGTTATAGCAAAGGATACAATGGGTGGGAAAAGGATTGTAAAGAGGTGGTGCTTACCTCGTCCTGCCTGCTTTAATCCACTAATTAACAAGCAGAGTAATGAGTTGATGAAGTGACCGATTAGTTGACCTCTGACCCCTAAACCCTGACCTCTGCACCTTCCCCGCTAGTCCCTGCCGATGGACAGGCACCATCTTTAGCGCGCTGGCACTCTTTTTCTGTGTGTGTATGTGCCTGAAGAGGTGCAAAAACAATAATAAATAAATCAGTGAGCCACGGAAAACTTAAATAAACAAACAATAGCCCAGTGAAAGACACTAAAACTGCCAGAGAGATCTGTCTCGTCTCATGTTGCAGCGGAAGTTTATTTAAGGTCTGTGTGAAGGGACAAAACAACAAAGAGGACGCAATGTGAGATAGTGTGCTGTGTAGCCCTATCAGATGAATACAGCTCTGATCTTTTTATCTGCTTGCTCACTCATTTGAATCAGGCTCCATATCAATAGATGTGGAACTTAAGCTATGTACTCCAGTGAATGGGTTCATGCTTGAAACACAGACACGGGAACATTCTGGTTTTGCTAAACTATGACAAAATGCACAGTTACATCCACATGTACACAGTGTTCGCGTGTTGTTACCATACAGCAGCCCCTAGGGGGTGGTTTTGCCACACACAGATAATACAGATATTAACTATCTCTTGAGTCATTGCTCCTGCTAATCAGACGCACTAGTCCATGTACTGGACACAAACATATATTTGTCCAAGATTATTGTGTGCCTGTGGGCATACATTCCCAGACACTAGTCTTTAGTGACCCCCTGCAGTACTGAAACTTCCTGGCAGTATATAGTGCAGGAGAAACAGGATGTAGTGGCACTGAATAGCAGTGGATGGCTGTTTGTCTGTCTTCTCCCACCCAAATCTTTTTTTCTCTGGATTTTGGAATGACTATTGAGGAAGTATCCTGTAGTCTCCGGAGTGTGTGTGTGTGTGTGTGTCTTGGCTTTATGGTTATTTGTGTGTCTTTTCCCGCCATTGAGAGGGAACCGTCTTCTGTGTGTGTTCAGGTGAAAGAGTAATGAGGATGTTTGACTGCGTCTGTGATTTGTATTTTATGGTTGGCCATGCAATAACAGCAGTCTGCAGCATTAACACATTAGCAGGTTTCTGTTGTGTGTTGTTTAGTCTATTTGTTTGTGTGCGTGTTTGTGTTTCCTGTCTTGCTGCTTCCCGCATTGACTCTCTGTGTGTTCTCATCCCTGTTCTTCCTGAGAGCCTGGTGGTCCTCTTTTTCCTCTTGTCAGAATTCACCACTTTCTCTCTCTTTTTCTCTTCCCGTTTTCATTCACATCTACATCCACACTCACATCCAGTCCCTCCCCCACATTAACGTGCAGTCCTCCCTCTCTGTCCCCTGCATGGCTTTGTGCTGCTGCCACAATGCCAGGGGCCAGGCGATGAGGTCACTCTCCACAGGAGAGCTGCAGGCCTGACTGAACCTCGACCATCCCCACCACCATCCAGCGCACAGAGGAGTAACAGGCCAGCGGTCTCACCTCCCCCAGCGCACTACATCTTTTCCTCAGGTCAGACAGCTTCACCTTTACGCCCATGCAAACCAAAGGGCACGCACACAAAAGGAAGTCCAGGCTGCATGCTTGCAGGCTAGTGCAGATAAACGCACTCATACATGCACATGCAGATCAATGAGTGCACACATGCACAAACACACAACCGCACAGACAGCTGGAAACTTTTGTCCTCTCTCATACCCTTTGGTGTGTTTCAACCTGTCCCCTGCTGCCCCTTCCGCCCCCCCTGTCATCTTTCTCCATCCTTCACTCCATCCGATTCTTTAGAAAGTAGTGAGTCATGTAGTAGCATTAGTGTCTGGAGTCCTTTCAGAATGCTGTAATCCCTCCAAAATGTACCCCAGAGTCAGTGCAGGACAGTTTTCCAGCTAGCTATGATTCATCCCTGCCTTTTCAGCTGCTTATACCATCAATGTCAGCATCTGTGTGTAGATATGTTTTCCCGTTCATGAATGTGTGCGTAGTTACTTAATGTGCAAAACTGATGCACGTGTGTGCTTGAAAAAGTGGTGTGTGAATGTGTGTTTCTGTACACGTATGTCTGTACAGTGCATGTGTTTGTCTTTCAGTAAATAGGAAAAGGGAGAGAAACTGGCCTCCGTTTTGGCTCCGAGCAGCAGTTGGATAAGATGTCCACAGTGGGAGAAGTAGTGAATCACCCCAGTCTCTCCTAACAAAATGGCCCTCACAAACACATTCTGCAGAGAGGGTGAAGGTCAAGTGGAGCAGGAGAGAAACTGTATTAAAAAAGTGTATCACTTTTAAGCTGAGACGTGTGTGCGTGTTGTCATATATTATTTGGGCATGAGTCAGAGCGTTTGTGATCGTGGCCAGTGTCGCGTTTCAGTTCATGTGAATGAATATGTAGGGTAAGTGTGCATTATGGCGACTTCCTAGCCAGTGTTTCCCCCTGCTGTAAGAGGACATGATGTCCCTGCAACTCTTCAGTGCCTTTATAGCTCAGCCAGGCCCCAAATACAACCCACGCACTGACCACCACACATTAGCCGAGGACACCAGCAGCCCAGCGCTCTACAGAATAGCCTGGGATGGCCCATGGCCTCCTATTGTATACATCCCGTCCGCTTTGTCTATGCCTCTGTGATAGGTTCCAGTGCACAGGCACAGACAACAGTCTTGTTATAGCGTGTTAATTCTCCCATGACCTCCTCGTTGGTTTGTGGGTGTCACTCTGGTTGAATTTCGTTTAGATTAGAGGTGCTCAGCCCGTTTCCATGCTTGATAAGTCTGACTGTGCGACGTCTCAGGGAGCCTCTGTTATAGAATTTAGGCAATCACAGAGCAATTTGGCTATTCAGGTGATAGTTAGTTGCTGTTATGTAGATATCTTTAGCGTATACAGTGACTCGACTTTCAAGTGGGCTGAATAATAAGTTGTGTTTGAATTGCTATTTTGATTCATATCTCTATGAGAACCTCATTCATGAAAATTATTCTGCTGTATTTACATTAGTTAGTAAGTACATTTCGTTTTTTCCCACAACAAATGACATTTGCAGGGACATCTGGCACATTTCACCAAGCGCTGCTAATTTCACCGTAACTTGCAAGTCTGTTTTACAACACATGATTAACAGTGCAAAAGCAGAAACTAAAACAAATTTAATGTGAATAAGAGAGAAGGAGAGAGATGAAAGAGTAAAGTAAAAACCACACGTACGTCCACAACAGGAGGGTTTGTCCTAATACATAATCAGGTAAAAGGTGCCACTTCAATTATGATAAAATGGTAAAAGTTCATTTCATTTCTTGATCATTTTTAGTGGTTTCATTTTCAGATAATGGACAAATCAGTTTCACGTTTTATTGTTTTCAACATCTTGTCATTTTCAACCTCCAGGTTAAAAGGGCTTTTTGACAGTATTATGATGATTATGATTTTATGATTCCAGTGTGCTCAAAGCCAAATGAACCATAAAATGGTGCTTTATTCTTTGTTTGTGGTATTCTGTTTTGTTTTCTGTGATGTGGTAGTGTGATGGCTTGCCAGAGGTCTAATTTCCTGCTTCAGATCTTCCACCAGTAAGGAACCACAGTCTCACTTGTTTGGATGAGTCTTTCAAAACTTGACTGAACAGTGATAATGAAATGATCTGTGTAGGATTAAGCTTCAGACCTTACTTCTGCCCCAAAAACTTTTTTTGGTCATTGTAAATATAAGAGTTGGTCTTGACCTGCTCTATACAAAAAGTGCCCTGAGATAACTTTGTTATGATACAGAGCTATATAAATAAAAGTGAACTGAATTGTTGTTACAATTAAAGTTTCCAGTTAGCACGTTGCTAGCGTTATCACATTCCATGTTAGCACATTGAACACAAGGTGCTAGTTGGTTGCTCAACACTGTCCAGGTCTGCAGCCTGTGTGTCTGATGAAGCTGTCTGTTTACAGCAGCGAAACCTTACGTCAGTCAGATGTCAGCTATTGAATGTCAACTGATTCTCTCTCCTCGTTGCACCCGGTGCACCTATTACCTCACTGCCCAGAAAGCTGATTGTTGAAGTTTCTACACACATTTGCACACACACAAGTACAGTGTGCAGTTTTAGCCTTTAGCATTTCTACAGTGCATACCTCGTCCTTCACTTTCCTCCATCGAGTCCTCCACTCATCCTGCCCTCCATGTGCACATATCTGTGTTTGAGCGTGCACGCATAATGGGCCGTGTTGTGTAAACACCTCTCACGTTTAAACACCAACAAAGGACAATATGTGCCCTGATCTGCTTCTCAAATGCTTATCTTGTTCCAGTGCTTGTCTTCTGCGAGGTGGGGATTGGGGGGTGGGGGGGCGGAGGAGAGGAAAAGACATGCCCGCGGGACAGCGGCATGTCTTGTGATGTTTAGCGACGTGTCAGGATATGTGTGTGTGTGAGAGAGAGAGAGAGGGAGGGAGAAAGAGAGAAAGGCCCAGCTCTTGGCACCTGTACACAATGTATAGGGTTGTTTTATGTGTGTATAATCCATTTGTGTGCTTTCACTGGAATTTTTCCTTCAAAGTGTATACGGACATATTATCTTCTTCACGCCGGGTGAGGAAGATAATATGTCTCCCTCTCTATCTCTCCCTCTCTGTCTCTTTCCCTAATTCCAGTGACACGTCCCCTGTAGACACATCAGAGAGGCAGAGGCTTAGTTCTGTCAGCGCCTGATTCAGCCTGACCATTTTTCCCTCTAAGTGGAGGAAGAGCTTGCTTTTGCCTGCCCTGGGGCGGCAAACACCGGAGACAGTGGGCATTAGGAAAGTGTGAAAATGTAGTAATGAGTAATGAAAATGCTATCTAGACGGACAGCATGAGGAAATTGAGTCAAAGTAAGCAGGGAAAAAAAAATGATTTCGTAAGGTTAAGTAAGAGCATAGCTGCCTAATAATTATGCTGAGTGAACGCAAGAAGGAAAAAGGAACAAAAGTGAGAGGAAAGCAGGGGAGACACTGCAGGGTTGGACATGTTTGTGATGTTTTGAGGCTGACATCATGGCTGCATCAGCAGGTGGTGTGTGTTGGATCATCAGGTAGGCCTGTAAAACGGCCTTGTCATGTTCAATACAGCAAAAGAGTGAAGCAGGCCAAGCAATTTATTCCGAGATTCAGCTGAATGTTGCGCCAGACTCTATTTTTATCCCGTTTCTTAATCCAGCTCAGATCTTTAATGATACAGGAGAGAAGGAGGATTTACATATGAACGCACAAGCCAACTGTACTGTACTGTTTCACCGGTACTTTGCTTGGAAAATTGTTCAGCTATTCTCTGCACTAAATCCCACGATTTCTAAACATCAAAGATTCTGAAGTGGCAAATATTTACAGTCACAATACTGTCAAAGTTTGATGTTTGTTGTCTGCCCTGTAACACATCCTCCTTTCTCCTCACATCCACCTATCAACCGCTCCCTCTTTCTCACTCTTTTCCTCCTCAGACCGGTCCTTTCTTCCACTGCCATGCAACTCTGCCTCTCACCTCAATGATGCCAACCTGAAAGTGTGTGTGTGTGTGTGTGTGTGTGTGTGTGTGTGTGCGTGTGTGTGCGTGTGTGTGTGTGTGTGTGTGTGTGTGTGCGTGTGTGAGTGTGTGTTCCAAGCAGTAGTCACAGCAGAGGAATGAGGTTGTCATCATTATCACTGCCCTTGTTAAAACTGACGGCAGCCGTAGTAAATAAACGTTTTAAAGCTTGTATATGTGAGTGAGCATGTAACGCTGTGTTTACTCGTTTATGTACAAGTGAGTGTGAACAAGGTGTTCATTAAGCTCGGCCTGGTAGAAGGCCTAAGCTGTCTGGTATTCACCGGCTGCTTCTCAGCAGCACTATGTTCTTTCTGTTTCTCTTTCTGCCAGCGACACAACAGTGTGAGGAAAATGCTGGTGCTAGGCACTGGGCATGGTGAGGAGGTGATAAGGGCAGATTGCCCTCTCGTGAAGTTGGCATTGGCAGGCTAGCAGGGTCCAAGGTGCCAGTGCCAGTTCAGTGGTAGTTCAGTGTGATATTTTATCTGAGGACTACTGATTCAATTAGGCTCAAAGGTTTCGGGAAAGCTACTGTCCCTCCATGTAAGGCGCTGTTTGTTTGTTTTTTTTGTTTGTTTGAATCATTGACAGTGTTTGTTGTTGTTGCAAGCATATCGATAAAGTATATTTTAAGAAAGGACTAAAGACTCATTTGTTCCGGGAATACAACAGCACTTAAATGACAAATTGTTTATATAAGTATAGCATATTCTAAAATATCATAGTGAAATGATATTGCTAGTCTGATGGTATTGCTAATTTGAATGTATTGTATTTGATAATGTACTAAGATCATTGGTTCCTTGATCTAATGCTCTTCTGATTCTGCCATGGGCAGCGATGTACCTGCTTATAGCACTTGCGATTCATTACCAGCCC
>JAVQJD010085520.1:0-29749 GCA_036023655.1 Nannoperca australis | reverse complement strand
ACAGAGCACCAGTTGCACTTTATAACATCTAGTTTAGCAGCTGCCCACCAAACACAGAGACGCACTGGGAGACAATGGATAGCTGGGCTAGCTTGTGTGTGTGTGTGTGTGTGTGTGTGTGTGTGCACATCGACATGTCTGTGAAAGCTATCTTCTCTAAATGATACGCTGCCTCCTCTACCCCTGACAGAGAGAGAGATATATATGACGATGGCAGAGAAATGGGAGTAGAGAGGGAGGCTGGGAGGTGGTAGACGGATGAGAAGAAGGGAGAGAGGAAGAGGAAAGAGAGGGATAAGAGGGAAAGTGAGACGACGGAGGAAGATGGAGTGGAGGGGGAATGAATGATAGAGAGTGAGAGAATAAAAGGAGATGTATAGGGATTAGGTGAGAGGGAAAAAATTAGTTATGGCTGGTGCAGACAGGAGGGATCGAGGTAGGGCGCAGCAAGGTTGTACTTTGCATTTGTCAGTTCAACCGTTATACTGTATAATGTGTCATTTCCTCATGTCAGGGGCAAATACATGCAGAGTGCGACATATTAAAGGACAGGTAAGCAGCCTGGGAGCTTTGATGTACAAGCAAGAAAGTCCTGAAATAAACTAATGATGTGTTGGGGATAAAACTGCAGCACAAAGCAGTTATAGATACACGTCAAAGTCCACTGCTTCATACGGAAGATGTCCATCTTTAAAGATAAATGTGTTCTGCTTATATGCCTGTAGCCTCACTTGCATGTTTGACCTTCACTGTGCAGTTTGACAACAGAAGGCATCTGATAGGTGTAGTGGCGTCACGGTCCAACGGGCAACCTGAGCTACAGACAAACCTGAACCCTACAAAGACCCGACAAACCACGAATAAAGATTGTTTCCAACCGACTCGACTGCAAAACCTGCAACTATGACAAGTGTCTAAAACGTGGGTGGAAACCTGCAACTTGCACTTTTTATATGCAGTGCAATCTGCGCTGAAAAGGCAAAAAAAAGTGGAGACAGAAATGCAGATTGGGTGAGTTTGGTGCTGTTCAGGCAGTGTAACGGGAAACGTGGAGGGACTGAAACATACAGTAAATGTGCTGTGGAAGCAAAACAACGAGCTGAAAGAGACTAACAAGCTCTATGAAGCTGCGGTGTTTCATGGTTATTTTCTGTGGGTTCAGATTTTCAATAGTATTATCAAATATACTAAAGTGGGCTCTTGATTCTGTGTCTTCTGTCCAGCCCAATGTGTAAATGCAAAACTGCACTATATTGTCTTCTTTTCAAACTTTACAACCTCAGCCAGCTCAGCGACAGTGATTTATTGGATTATGTGCATTTATACTGCTCTGAAATTCATTACTCAAACAAAATCGTGTCTTGCCATTATGGCTTTCGGCTTTAACTAATTATGTTGCAGGAACCTCCTGCAAGAAGTTAGTAAACCTTTCTAATTGCAGTATTGGATTGCTCATGCCTTGCTGCAAACCATTAACTAAATGTCTGAGGAGCCAGATATACGCTGTGAGGTAGTTAATTAGAATGGAGCGATGCCAGCGGTTAAGACATCCCATACTACAGCCACGACGCCTGAGAGAGCTCCTGAGCTACCTCTCTGACGTGGGGGGGGGGGAGCGGCTCAGTCTTCCAGCCGAGACGTCTGAGAAGCCGGACGGCAGATACTGAGAGCGGCGAGGCGAGGAGACGTCGCTCCTTACACAGCTTCGCTCATCAATTCTTTTTGTCGACGCTTCACGATTTGCAAAAATAATTTCCGATCTCAGCCGAGAGCCTCCTCCGTCTTTCCTTCTTCCCCTCAGTCTGTTCATTATTTACCCACCTGCATCTTCTGCCTTTTATCCCCTTGTCTTCCTCCACGCCTCCTCCTATCTGTTTCCCTCCCTGCGCTCCTCCCTGGCCTCGCCGTCTATTCATCTCCATCCCCTCCTATCTCTTTATTTCTAACTCTTCCTCCCATTCCCCTTTTAGTCGCCTTTTTAGAAATTCCTTAACCGCACTTTTCTTTTTTTGGGGGGGAGTAAAAACAGAGATTGATGGAGTGAACAGCAATAAAGAGACAAGGAGGAGAGGGAGTGAGAGTGAGGGAGGGGATAATAGAGGGAAAGAGTGAAAGAGCAGGAAGAGAGAGAGAGAGAGAAAAGAGAAGTGAAAAATCTCTGAGCCATAATCTTCACTCAGCCTAGAGAAGCTCTGCCAAGCTGACCACACACACACACACACACACACACCCACACACACACACACGGTATGTGTGGGCTAAGTTTAAGACAGAGTGGAAATCAATGCAACCACTACCACTATGCATGATAATGAGAAACACTGTGCCTCTCTCTCTGTGTGTGTGTGAGTGAGGCAGTATGACAGGAGATGTGTGTATAAAACGAGCATCTGTTTGTGAGTGGATATCTGCAGTGTGTGTGTGTGTGTGTGTGTGGTCTAATCCTAACTAAGCCTGTGGATGCGTGTCTGACTCTGATACAGAGTCATAGGCTGATTGGTGGATCTGCCCCGAGAAATGTGTGTGTGTGCGCACGTGTGATTACTGTACGTGTGCACGTCTGCATGAGTGTGTGTGTGTGTTTGTGTCGCGTCCCGCCGGACGTGAACTCAACTCCCTGAATGCAATGAGGGAGAGTTCAGGTTCAACAGAATTCACATTATTAAATGTGCCAGGAAAGAGCAGAGGTAGTAAGTGAAACTAAGCTTCTTCCTGGTCACGCTGTCTTTGCTCGGGCGGACGTCAGCTCTACCCGCTCCGGGAGCGGAGGAGGCAGCGGCGAGGTGGGGTGGGGTGCGGTGGTTGGAGGTTAAAGACGGGGCCGTGTAACTACAAGCAGCACTAACCTGTCCTGCGCCTGAATCCGCCATCCAAAATCGTTATTTCCGGTCACGCTGCAGGTTCCAAGAAATCCATACCAGCACGGCCGAATCCTGACGTGACGGGCACTTCATCAGCAGCTTCCTCACATGTGGAGGAACATTAAGGGGTTCCTCATTTGAACTATCTCCTGTCATTTACATACATACTGAATGCAGCTATCTTGCAGCAGAATATGTTGATTGCATTGTGTTTCGCTTTAGATCAGACTGATATTCAAACATTCACTTCCAAACATTTCTGGCAGGTTTTTTCTACGTTGCCTTCATGTTAAAACAAAGTTGTGATGAAGGTTAAAGCAACAAAACCCCAAAAGATTGCAGTCATGGTTAAATACTCAACATGTGAATGCTGCCTGCAGCTATTAAATGGGATGTTAATGATACAAGACAACATTTGTCTTTAGCTAAACCTCATCAGTATAAAACATTACGATGTAGATGATGAACACCAGTATGTGAAACAATAAAAACATCACCTGAGACGTGACTCAGCCGAACAAGTATAATAGTATAGTATAATATAATAATACAATGCGTAGGGATACGGGTTGAGAAAATGTAGTGCCAAAGTAAAGTGGTCTGAAGGGGGTGAAAATATTCTAGATGTAATATATATATTTTGCTGCCGCGCCCGTTAACGACCATCTACTATAGATAATAATAATGATTATTATTATTTATTATATTATTTGGATCATCGCTGAAATAACGTATATTTTAAAATCTTTTTTAGAAAATGAAGCAAAACCATCGAGGCAGGGTTTTGTCCCCGTCGTACTCAGTTGTGTGTATATGTATCTCTATACGTGCTGTAAGTGTGTGTGTGTGTGTGTGTGTGTTTGCTTTGCATGAGTGTGGGGTGTGTGAGTGTGATTTGTGAGAGTGTCTGTGTGTTAATTGGAGGGCTGTTGTCTTGAAAGATCATCCATTTGTCTCCATCTGGCCCTCTGGCTGCAGATACTTCCCTGCTACATCACACACTCTCTCTCTCTCACACACACACACACACACACACACACACTTACTAACATGCACGTGAATGGTACATCCACTCGGTGTTCCCACGGCGTGCCAAGGTCCTCACCTGCCACACTTTAAAGGTTTTTTTGAACAATACTGACAACACTTTATCAAAGCCGCCACTCAAACACTTTTTAATCTGCATCTTCAATCAACATGGTCCTCTATGATTTCCCGGTTGTGCAGTCTGCAGGATAAAAGCCTTTAATATCAGCTGTAAAGTGGAGGTGGAGGGCGTACTGATTCGTCATTTATTTAGAGACGTAAATGTGATGGTCAGTCCATTAAAAACATCACAACTGCCTCCTTCGTTCAGCGAGTGTGAGCAACAAAGTCTAACATGAAATAAGCCGTAATTGTGGGAGATGAGTCCTGCGTTAAAGCCTTGGTGATGAGAGATGTGTGTGTGTGTGTGTGTGTGTGTGTCTCGTCTAATTTGAACAATGTTTATTCATGGGATTAGACTGTTTGGCGAGAATCTGGGTCGTGTTCACGAAACATCGTGGCAAACACTCGTGAAAGTGATGCAATATTAATGTCAATATGCCCGTCTCATTTTCATCTCATTGTGGCAGATTTGGTGGGACGTCTTAAAGGGCCAGATTCAAGAAACGTCCACCGCCATTAGAGACGAACTAGCACGCAAGTCTGCATCAAAGTCTGATAAATTCATCTCAAAACACGACTTCCCACACAAAGACTCTGTGAGCCTGTGAAATCTGTTGTTTGATGTCCTGTGTGGGAAGCCAGTGAGGGATCGTGTCCTTTTAGGTGTTCTATAAAACGAACAGGATAAAGGAGACGATCAGATCTGGATTTGTCTCAATCTACTGGATTATTGCAATTATTATTTGTATTATTGTCTTCCATAGCATTTGCTCAAGTTTGGGTTTAAACAATAACAACAACCGATATTAACAAGGTTTTTTGTGTTTTTCTTTTTAGTTATTAAAACCTGATTAGTAAAAATGAAATATGTCATTCATTTGCACCAGATTTGCTACAGAGACAGAGCCATGCATCTATCGTCTCTGCAGAGAAATCCGACCACGGTCTCCCACAGTGACTGTGCTGTTCAAGCCGTGGTTATTAGTGGGTCAGGGCCGCTGCTCGGGTCGAGTCCAGGAGCCGAGACCATGCAGCCTGCCTGTGCAAGCTTTTACAAACAGACGTGATTGAAAATTATTGAAATTAAACAATCCCAACAACCTACAAAGTAGCCAAATAAATGTAGCAGCGACCTCATGGATGAAGTGAGACCCCAACCGAGGTATTCTGAGCATGAACTCGGCTGCTGGCGGAGAACAAGCACCTGAAACTGCTGTTACTGCTCTCACCGCTACATATCCAGCTTTTATATGGCCGGACCGACCAATCAGATAAGTCAATTTGACGTGACAGGTTTATGATTGGCCAACTCGACAAGGACGACGTAAATTATTACTAAGAATTATTAAGAATTACTTTCATGAGTTACTTCATTATCTGAGCTTCGTCTGGCTTGACGGGCGGACGGATGTCTTCCACACAATGAGTTCACACTCAATAAAATATAAATCACCATTAAAAAGTAGCTGGTGTTAAACACAACTTGGCAACCTCGCCGGCGTCCGAGCCCCGTGTGTGAGCGCGCTGAGGCTCAACAACACGTACACAATGGAGTTTAACCCATGTGGTGTCTTCAGACCAGCAGCAGATACTGTTGTTGACACATTTTCATCTGAGCTGTATTTATTTATTATCATTAAGAAACCTGAAGATTATTGTCCCAATTAATTAAATGATTGTGTGGTCAATAAAACAGTGACAGAGTGCAAGTTCAACTGTCAGAAACCCAAAATATTCAGTTTACTGACACAGAAAACAAAGAAAATGCACGTTTCTTTAAAAAATAACTTAATTGTCCTTTTCAGTTGATCAACTTAATGATTTATCAGCTAATTGTTTTGTTTCCTAAAGACTTCTTATTAGTGAGGAAAAAAACCTGCTTGGATACTTTTATATATATATATCTATATATATATATATAATATTATGCCTAATGGTCAATGTAATAACATGAATAATGTAATTTCTTATTATTTAAGTCAAAATATGGCAAAGTAAGCAAAAGAAGGTTTCAGCAGACAGCATGTCACGTGACCTTTTCATCTTCTCATCTTAATTATAAGAACATTTCAGTCCAACACACCTCCATCCACATTTTCTTTTACTAAATAAAAAAAGAGAAGGAGAAAGAGACGTGGGAGGAAACGCCAGAGTAATTAACCCACAAAGTACACTATCGACTTCAAAAACCCTCTTTACTTCTTCCTTTATCTCTCCATTTTATCCCTCCTCCATCCCTCCATCTCCATCTTTCTCTCTTGCCGTCTCTCTGAAGTCCAGTTGCCATATCAGACGGGCTAATTAAAGAAGCACATAATGAGAGAGCAGAGGAGGAGGAGGAGGAGGAAGAAAGGGGAGGGTCAGAGAAGAAAGGAGTCATGATTCGGGGATGTCACACTCTTATCAAAGGAACTTTCAGACATGCAACTCTTCCACCGAACCTTCGACGGATCTTCTTACTTATTTGCGATTAAATAATAGAAACAAACAGAATTATAATCTCAGTTTCAATAAGAGGGTTCTGATGAAGAGCAGCAGCTGATGCCTGTGGGGTGTTAATTAAGGCTAGTTTTAAAAGTTAAAGAAATGTAACGTGCAGCCTAAGGACCTCCCTGGAGAAGGCAGGTCCACGTTTCACACACGGATCCAGTCATTTTAAATTAGCTGTGAGAGAAAGGTGCCTGGCGGGGGAAGGGGGGGTGGGGGTGGGGGGGGGACACCTATGTGCGTACTGCTGTGATATATTTCAGATTCATTATTAAATGGTAGCTGTAACAGAAATGTGGCGTATATCTACCTGGATATGAGCTGCATGTTACCTGGAGGTGTAAAAGGAAGCACAACTGTTAAGAATCAGACTCTGGTTCTCTGGATGCTTTGCGTTTGTTTGTTGCCATTTTGCATCTCTTTGGAGTCATTCTGCATCTCTTTGGAGTCATTCTGCATCTCTTTGTGGTCGTTTGTGTCGCTTTGTCATTGTTTTCGCTGTTTTTCATTTCTTTGTAGTCCTTTTCATTCTCTTTGTTGTTGTTTTGAGTCTCTTTGTAGTAATTTTGGATCTCTTTGTTGTTGTTTTGAGTCTCTTTGTAGTCATTTTGCATCTCTTTGTTGTTGTTTTGAGTCTCTTTGTTGTTTTTTTAATTCTCTTTGCAGTCATTTTGCGTCTCTTTGTTGTTGTTTTAATTCTCTTTGCAGTCATTTTGCGTCTCCTTGTTGTTGTTTTAAGTCTCTGTGGCATTTTAGCAACTCTTTGGAGTGCTTTTGAGTCTCTTTGTAGTCGTTTGCATCCTTTGTGATCGTTTCAGGCGTATTTTCTCGCTCTTTGTAGACAGTTTGTATCTCTTTGTAGTTCTTTTGAGTCTCTGTTAACATTTTGAGTGTCTTTGTAGTAACTTTGCATCTCTGTGTAGTTGTTTTACATCTTTGTGACAGTTTAGCATCTTTTTCTTTTGCAACTGTTTTGGAAGTTTTGCGTCTCTTTGCGGCCATGTTGCGTTTCCTTTCAGTGACATCTTGGGTAGACCCATTCAGTCCATGGATGTGAACCACAAAGAGGTCCTTTTGCGGTCTCAGTTCAAGTGAGAAAAAAACTCCTGGGCGTGATTTTTGACTCGGGCTCGTCTCTGCTGTGTGGCTGATGATGAAATGACTTGAAAGATGAGAGACAGACGAGGAAAGACGAAGATACAGAGAGGCAACGAAAAGAGACAGAAGGAGAGCAAGACAAAGGAAGGAGACAGAGGAGGATGCAGAGACAATAAGGAGGATGTTATCCCTGCATCGTTACTTCAACACCCATTCTCCCTCTACAGTCTCATCTTCTCTTTTTTATTATTCGCACTCCCTCTCATCTTTTCTTTCTATTATTCATTCTCTCTCTTCCTGTCTCTATCATTAGTTTTTATCTCTCTGTCTCTCTCGCTTTCTGTTGTTCAGACACTCAGACAAATGAGCCATGAAATATTCGCCATCAAGACAGAGAGAGAATTTCTGTGTGTGTGTGTGTGTGTGTGTGTGTGGGTGGCAGGATGTGCACACGCATGAGTGTGCGTGATCATTTTCACTTTGGCTTTGAAGTCTGTCAGGTCCACTCGCCTCTCTGGAAGGTAGCCCACCTGTGTTTCGATCCGACGTTTCGGATCCAAAAAATGATTTGGCAGGAACAAAAAAATCAAATTGGCTGCTAGAAATTGTGAATTTGCTGGCTGCTGAACAGCTGACCAGCCAAGGAGAAAGGATGTTTCATGAAGATCTCAGCCAGAAATCTCACAAGCAAATTCACCAAACTGAAGCACAACGCTTGAAAAATGGGCACTAAAATCTGATGGTACAAATGTAATAAGTAAGATTCAGATCAATTCCTTCCCCAGGAGCTGGGACCTCTGGTTAAAAAGGCCTCGCTGTCTGAACTCTATTTATTTGGCTCATTTCTGTCCAATATGGCCACTGAGCATAATGCAGATTTTACAGAATCGCCCAACATCTACGTGAAAAAGTGTATTCTTTATTTAACAAGCCTATCATTTCTTTATAGTCTCCTAATAATTTCCTCCGAAGATGGAAAGAACTATATAATGTGGTGCTAATTATAGGGCCAAAAGAAAGTTCCATGCAAGAACTGCTTCATTTAAAAACCATGTAAATATTCAGTCATTGCTCATTTATTATTCAAAACCTTTTCCTCGTCATAAATGTTGAATTGTATGCAGTCCTGTAGAATCATTTCTCATTTTTGCATGTTCAGCTGACCTGATGTGCACTGACTGGAAGGCTCTCTGGGTTATGCTAGCAATTATATGGAACTAATTTATCGGAGTGCACCAGTTCAACTTAGGGCAGGGCGATAGGGCCAAAACTGTCACCAAATATGTCATTATTTCTTTTAAGTTTTAAGGCTGGTTTTTGCTCCTGAGTGAACGTTGAAGAAACCAGATGGTTAATTGTGGTTTTAAACTATTTGTTATGTCGGAAAAAGCCAAACTGTCAGTGACGGCTTCGAGCTGATGCTGATCTTGATCTTCTTCTTCATGGCAGGTGGCATTTAAGGTGCATTAGTGGCCGCTTTTCCTGGTGTATGGGTGGTTTAATCATTACCATTTATTTTTCTATCAAGGAAAATTATTGCTAGATAATTATCGTTATTGTTTTGTCGCCAAGCCCTAGTTGAGGACTGTCTATGTTTTAAATGGACTCTCTTTAAAAGGAGAGTCATGTATGTGTAAGGCTAAAATAAAAGGCCTGCACACTTCTGCTGTGCCACAAAAGTTTAACAATGACATACGTTTAAAATGTATGTTTATTTATACATCATGCACACCAACAGGCTGACGAGCTCTCTGTGATGGCAGGTGTGGTTAACCACCTAAAGCACGCAGGCTGACAAACATCCAGAAACAGCAACAAATCAATAAAATACATAAACAATAACAGAATCTAATGTTGGAAACACTGGTTTGATGATCAGCTGGTCGAAAGACGCCATGTAGTCGTCTTAAAACTGGGCTAAATGTGAAAAGTGAACGTTGGTTACTCGTCGAGATTATGTACAACTGTTCAACTGGATTTCATTTGCCCCATTTCAATTATTATTTAGGATCTGATTCAGTTCTAGCTCAGTTTTAAGCTCTTTGACCTGCATATCACCCGGTAAATGGTTACTGGGACACTGCTGCTACAGACCTGTTGATGTTGCGGCAATTAGCAGGTTCCTGATGGAGGTCAATCAACGCTCTGACTGACGTAACGTCCCATCAGGGTAATTAGGTTAGCTTGTTCTAATTAACCAGCCACAGAGGGACTGAACCAGAGGACAACGTCGCAAACTGCAGGAAAACAGCACAGGTGGAAACTAAATTTACTAAATACTGCACAATAAGGAGCTACTTCTATGTAAATATTACATGTGATACCTTTATTTATTTTGCAGATTCTGATTATTAATACTAAATTATAATCAACAAATAACTGAGGATGTATTATTAGGAATAAATATACAACTTTAGCTACCCGGTGGTGTATATATAGTAAAGAATTATCTCCACCTTTACTGCACCAATCAAGTACAAAGTGGCACAGTATTTCTACACTGTGGTATTGATACTTTAACTTAACCAATAGAATTGTATCATGCATCAAATGCTAGTTAAAAAAGGCAGCGGCTCTCTATTGCTACCATCTAGTAACTAGAGACACAATTTAGTATTTTAAAAGAACTAAAAGATTTGAAATGTAGGCGACCAAAGTAAACAAGAGATTATTAATTCAAAAGGAACCACAAAAAATACTCCTTTGAGGGAATAATTCATCTAAAAAATGTCCTCTCCAGCACCTAAACTCTACAGTATAACACTAAGATTTCAAACCTCTCCTTTAAGACTGAACAGCGGGTAAAACAGCGGGTAAAACAACTGGCGACCCGGCCGGCCTTAACGACCGAACAGGAGCAAGGAATCTCAGATTCATTAGAGAAACAACATCGCTGCTAATAATAGCTTAAAAATATGTAGAGATTCTTGGGATAGCTGGAAAATGTCACTACTGTAACCAATAAGTGCTTCATAACGAACATGCTGAATAATTAAACTCGAATTTAAATATGCATGTGAGGAGCCAGCAAAAGAAAATCAAGGCAAAAAGGGGGAGAAGTTCACTCGTATTTATGTTTACAGTCATTGAGTTGATAGTCATCAGTCTCTCAGGATAAGAACGCTCTGTTTATCACTACAGGTAACTTAGTGGTAGCTTAGCTTCCCACTGACATATTCTCACATCCGCTGATGGTGAGGGAGCTGCATGGGAGAGTTTGGCTGTTTTCAAGTCTCGGCCTCTGGGGAGCGCACTCCTGCTCACTCAGCCGTTGGAGCTGCTGCCTTTGAGTTAGCCAAAACAACTTTCCGGTTTGTACGCGCAGGGGACCTCCTGGATCACTTCACATTTTCTAAAGTGTTGTCGGAGCGTGTTGGTGGAGCCAGAGTTGTGCGCTGAGGGACTGGAACAGAGAGCAGCGAGGCGGCGGCGGCGGCTCTAGCTGGGACTGAACAGGCTGAGCCGGCTGGAGGTATCAGTGCACCAGCTGTCCACGAGGCTGCAGCTTCCTCTTCTGGACTCTCTGGGTTTCTTTTGTTGTTGTTGCTGGATTTAGTTGCTTACACCAGCACTGTATAAATGTGTGTGACAGTGGAGGGGGGGTGAACACTTATCTCAAAGACAAACTGAAGGAAACAACCAATCAGATAGAAGCAAGAGAGCTTTTATTAGCATCAAATAACAAATGTATTAACTGTTTGTGTTGGGCTGACGCTGCCTAGTGAGCATTACCTTGTGATTTACAGGTCGTACAGCAGTCAAGGAGGGGGAATGCATTAGCCAGCCTCTTTATACGCTCTAAAAGAGACAATATTTGCTTGTTGTGTGTAGTTGCAAATGCAGTAATGATTGTTTTCTGCAGTTGTCACAATGCAGCCACGTAAACACACATCACTGTGAGGGTTCGCCACGTTCGTGCAACATTATTGTACTAATAACAACCAGAGAAAAATGGGATTTCAAACGGCTACCAGCAAAGGTGCCAACAAATCAGTGCCAAAATGGCAGCAAAATCCTTTACTACACTACTACAAGTGATTCCATTAGTTAAAGCAGAGATATACAAGAGATATAATCCTTTAAAACTAGCTGCTTTAGGCTACATCTCTGTATGTCTGGTATGACCATGGGTCCAGTGTGAATGCTCCCAAGTCAAAGCCGGGGGGGGTGGTTTGTTCTCAACTGGATGGATCATGTGGGACAAGAGTTTGTGAGGATGCTGATGTGGTTATCTGCGACACGCTGCTGCTACCTGCACTGACATGACATCCACATGAATAGCATGACGACATGACAACAAAGACAGACACCTGCATTTGTATTTGAGCTGGTGGCTGAAAATGAAACCATTCTTCCGGTTTTTAATTCAACTGGAAAGATGTTTTGATCCAGCATCCTTTGTTCCACCGGGAGCTGAAGTCCAGCATCAAAAGGTGCAGAAACAGCTTCAAAAAACCAGATCTGTTTGTCCATCTCTGTAAGGAGGGGCGGCTCGTGACTTTACAGCACATTAAACAACTTCTTCAGACCAACGCTGGATGCGGAGCCTCGAACACGAGGGAAGACGTTGTGTGTGAGTGTGGGCTGGAGCCCAAAGACGCGAGAGATCAAACATATTGCAGTGCCTCAGGATTAATCTGTAATGCAGAATATTTTATGCATATTTAAGTAAGTTGTGTTGTGTGAGGGCGAGGATGAGTAACATTGGAAACAGAGTTGAGCTGCAATCTAATTTAAACTGATGGTCCTGACTGTCCTGACTCAGGAGTGAGTTTGTTAGTTTAAATCAAACTCAAACAGCAGGACAAAAACAGGATCAGAGGCCGAAAGGACAAAAAATCCAAGAAGATCAGGCAGCGAGGCGGAAAAACAAAGCTAAGTCACCATCCAACCACAAACAGGGCTTGAGCAAAAAAGGCTTGAAAGCTTGGCGGGAACACAAGACAACCTGGCAAAGAACAAAGCGAGTGGGCCGGTTTATAACTGAAGTGGCCGGGACAGGTGCGTCCTGAGGAGCAGGTGTGTACCTGAAGACACAAGACGAGTTTCAAAATAAAACAGGAAACTAACGGGATGTGACCAAGGAACAGCTCAAAAGCAGAAACTGAGTACAAACAGCCACATTTGTCTTTGCTAGAGGTGCTTTTGCAAAAATCTGACACTTTTCTTTCAAAGCAAATTACAATAAGAGAAAGTAAAGCACTAATCAGTTCAACACACACAGAGAAAATGAAAGGAATGAAGATTTTTACGTCGACTTCGGGGCAAAGAGCCGCTGTAGGTTACAGGTTGGAGTCTTTGCTGCTCTGCTATAATGTGGAAGTCTGGATGTCCTCACAACAAATTAATAAACTCTTATTTCCCTCTAGAAGACCAGAACAGCCCACTAATACAATATAGTGTAATATAATACAATATAATATAATATGATAGTTCCTTTTATGACAGCTGAGTGGTGCATTTGGAAACATGTAAGAAGGCGGAGGTGGAGGGGGGGGGGGAGGTCAACTACTCGTTTTCTTTTCCTTTCAATTACAAGAATGAATGCACTTATTCTGATTGTACGGTGGATGTTGTCCACAAAACACGCACACGCACACGCACACGCACACGCACACGCACACGCACACGCACACACACACACGCACACACACGCACACACACACACACACACACACTTTCATTCCACTTAATTTCCCTTTTAATTTAAACCTTTATCGTCCCAGAAGGGATTTTTTTGTGGTTTGTTTCTAGACAGGATTCATGATGAAAAACATAAAATATTAAAAACAATTAAACAAAACAATAAAGAAAGAAAGAAAATGACAACCGCATGTAATATACAGACAAAATAAACCCCAAACTAAAAAACAATAGCTCCATATTGTCCTATAAAAAAGTTGATTATCTGTAGAAAATAAGTTCTTTTAGATCAAAATCTTTATTGTTTTGTCTGCAAATGAAGTATTGCCACATTGCAGGGGGGTAAAGTAACCCCACATATGCCACTTTTACTATACATATATATATATATATATATGAGATGTTACCCAGAGGGCTCACACCGCCCTCGAAGGGGCCGACCTGGGCGCTCAGGAGCTGCAGCATCAGCTGTCCTCACCATATGTCCCTGAAAGGTCCTTCGCCAGAAACCGTCCGGGCTTCTTCTCACCATGACCATGAAGTGTTTCACTGCTGAAGGCTGCTGAGCAGAAACATGCAATGAAACGGGTGAAACAAACGTCTGATTGGGGTTTTTCAACAAGAGATTTTTGTTTGTTCTCTTTCCCTTTTATCACAGTGGGTTCCTTCGTTTTTAAAAGCAACACAGTGATGAATCTGCCACATCGTGGGGGCACAAAGTGCTCAACATAAAGGCCGGGTCTATTTTCTCTCTTTTGCAAAAGATTAAAAATGACCTAACTTGACCCCCCAAACTTGATAAAAAGCGTCTATCTACATACTGGCTGCGGTTAGTCATTAGTGTTAAGAACGTACAAGCTTGGAGAAAGAACATAACCCTGAGGGAGACGAGGAAAAGAGATCTGTCAGTAAGAAAGTCATTTACAGGAGCAGCTCGGCGAGCTGCAGAGGAGCTGCACTTCACAAGCCTTCACACTTCAGACTTATCAAGCCGGTTAGAAGACATCCAAAATCAAATTAGTTACAGCCGACAGCTTTGTTTCAAAAGTAATACATTTCAAGATATTGAGCCACGCGTGACATCCTAAAGTGTAGATTATTTGATGTTTTTTTTCCCCCCCTCACTCTTTTATCATATATTTTTTCTTCAGTGTCAAGTAAAAATATGAAACACAGAGTGAAAAGGAAACACCCGGCTCTGCTAATTGGTTGTTAGCACCAACATCTGCAGCTCTAAGCACGTTTTAGCCTCTTTGCGATCTCTGTCTTGGTTTTCCAGCTGAACAGCAGCGAAGCAGCCGGCTGCACGCTGACCGCCTGCATCAAACCCCAGTAAACAAGCTGGTGTGGGAAGTGGAACTTGGATTAGATGAGGTGCACATGTTGCTCTGCGTCTGACTGTTAGCTAACCCTTAAAGGGAAACTCTGGTATAGTTAAACCTGGCTTCCAGTTTGACACATTTTGGGGTTAAAATGACTGAAACTTACCAAAAATGTCACAATGGCTCCAGTAGATCGCCTCCGCGCCCGGGCTGCAGCGGCTGCTACGTAATCCTTTGGGGCAACGAGACTTCTGATTAAACTGAAAGGATCTCACTCTTTAACATTTAGAGAATGTCAGGGTTTTTGTTGCTGTGACTATTTTCTGAAGTCAGTAATTGCTTAATTCAAATTGTGATTGATGTGAGATTACTAAGAGTTTAAACGTGTAGCTTTCCAGTTAAACTTGTCATCAGTTTTGCCTTTTTTTTATTATTGTATTGTACAGTAGACCTGCTTGGCAGAAATAAACTGATAACTGACACCTCTATCTTATTCAAACATCTAAACGAATGCTTTCTGAAGCTGCACAAACACTCGCAGGACTTAATGTGGCAGCTCACCCAACAACTACCGAACTGTCCCCGATCAATACTGGATTAATCTCAGTCCGCTGCTTTAGCAGTTAGTCCAATCAAACCCACTTGGAAATGACACTGCAGATTAAACTTCACAAGCAGAAAGCGAAATGTATTTCTGAACATTTAATTCTGTTTTCCAAGATATTTCTGGAGCTGTCTCAACCACCACCCACAATTTATTCTATTCTTTTCCAGCTTTGAGCAGCTCATCCATTTTCTTTGTGCAGAGCAATGTGGGAGAATATTGTGCATCAACAGCAGCAACAGCACTCGAAAATCAACCATATTTGTTATGCATGCATTCTCTCCGACTTACACTTCACTTTGTGTAAAACATGCTGAGAACCTGCTGAGAAGCTGTTCGCAGCACTGAGTTCGACACCTCATGTCAAATTTCAATCGATAAAAGTTCCCACCTCCAGTCCAAAACTCAAAACATGGATTCAGTTTACAACAATATAAAAGTGACCAAAGCAACAAGTCCTCACACCATCACACCTGTGCTTCAAACGGTTTAAAATTTATGTTTTTTTTATTGCAGGTATCAGTTCCTTCTATAAAATTAATTCTCACTTTGTTTCAGGTAATTTCCTAAACTTTCCAACGAAACTCTCCCTCAGCTAAAGTAAAAAAACAACAACAGAACAATACATCCTCTTATCTATTTATTTATTTATTTAGCACCAGAAGCTTCTAAACTGTAATGTGTTTTAATTTGAGTTTACTGAGCAGCGATTTCCAAGCTATCCAGCAAGCCATGTTTAATGGACATCAGGACCCATCTTCAGCGGGCTAATGCAGCCCTACGACATCTTTAACGACATAATGCAAACCAATGCCGTCTTTGATTAAATAATGCAAATGTAATGTTTCGTTCTGTAATAGAATAATGTAACATAAATTCGTTACTTAATGGGATTATGGGAGCTGCAGTGATCACTTGTCTGATGAGCTAATGCTGACTGAAGGAGGAGATCCCTGCGGTAATGGCCGAGGATGGCGGCTGCTCGGGGGCCGTGAGGGATTCAACGGGGTTGTCTGTGTTTCCCCTCTGCTTTTGTCACTGTCTTCCTGTTTGTCTCCATCTGTCCTCCGTCACATTTTAAGTTTGACTCGCTCTCGCTGTTTGTCTTTCTGCCTCCTCCTCCTCCTCCTCCTCCTCCTCCTCTCCCTCGGTCCGTCTCCTAATGGCCGCAGAGTTCAGGAAGCCGTTTAACTTTTTTCTTAAGAGACAAAGAAAGTTGGAAATTTCCAGCTTATGTGTTACTGTGACGCGCACACACACACACACAGACACGCGCACACACAGACATGCACGCACACACGAGCACACACACACACACACACACACACACACACACACAGAGCGCCCAGACCTCCACTGAAGGTCGTGTCACAGATTGAATGTTCCCTACTTTTAAAGATAAATCAATCTTCCATTAATGGAGATGTGTGAGTGAGTGTGTGTGTGTGTGTGTGTGTGTTCGTGTGTGTAGAAGCCTTAAAGTTAAATCCTGCACTAGTGCATTGTTGAATGGCAGAGTGGGCTTGAGATACACTGCTGTATTAAAAGCTCTGGATGTATAAGGGTTTGCAGAAAAGTGTGTGTGTGTGTGTGTGTGTGTGTGTATATTTTCACTCAGACACTCAGATTGCTGATCAATAGCTGTGATTGAAGGGCCCATTAGCCATCGGAAACAATAGAGACAGCATCACTCCACATGACAAGCTCTGAGTGCGCGCGCACGCACACGCACACACACACACACGCGCTATACGACAGGTAACAAATAAAAGCTTGACTATGATGAACACACATTCTCCATAAATACATTTTACGACCCGCACTTTCTACGATTGTAATTCACCACTCACGCACCCACACACATGCCCACGCACACACACACACACACAGATTTTCTTACACACACACTTTGGTTTCATTTAGTTTCGACGACCCTGCAGGAGCACAGGCGTCAAACAGAGGATTTACCTGCTGTGACGTTAGCGTGCCCAGCTAACTAGCTTTCTACCTACAGAACAGTATGTGTATATTAGCATTAGCCTACTTCCGAAGTCATAAACATCTTATTTGTGTCTTTTTTGGCATAAAAAAAAAATCATCGTCCTGTGTGAACTGAATCTTTTTGGCTTCTAATGAGACGTTTTGGTGATTTGGCAGTTACACAGCCGGTAAAATCCAGATTAAGCAGCCTGCACCTTAAATCCTCACAGCTCAATGTTTTCAGTTCTATAAATATGTATTTATATATATACATATATATTTATATATGGGAGCTGTAGCACCACGTCTCTGATTGTTAGTATATCAGGATACTCTGCTCTTACATTTTTCTTCAGTACCTTTTTGCAGCAGAAATTAAAAAAAAAGGCTTCTGGATGCTCGAGGACACAAGATCTGGGTTAAAACAAATCAGCTTCATTAAAAAACAAAGAGAAACGTATCCTGTTAACGACACAATGACACTCAATACCAGCAGTGAGGTTTCCTATTGAGACCCTCATCTCTTTCTCTTTCTTTGTCCTTTCATCCCCCCATTGTGTAGGAGGAAGGGGACTCCAGTCTCTACTGCGAGCTGTGTGATAAGCAGTACGTGAGACACCAACAGTACGACAACCACATCAACTCCTACGACCACCACCACAAGCAGGTGAGTCACGAGGCACCCAGAGGCCCGGCTGATCCCGACACCCAACACCTTAAACCCTCCTGACCAAGGTCATGGATTTATTCCATCCCAGCGCCACGACGGGCACTCTGCTCTGGTTTCTGTTACACAATCAGACTGCGGTCTGAAAATCACACAAACACAAGACAACGTTGTGAAACTGGAAACTGACGCGTGAAATCACAACAAAGAAAACTGACAGAGCATTTAAAAAACAAACCCAGGATATCATGAGCAGAGGGGACCGTACGCATGGCTTTGTAGGTGAACATGCTAACATTAAACTTGCTTGACGGGGACACGTAAGTCAGTGAAAGACAGGTGCATGCTAACGCTAACAACAGCGTGACTCCTACTTTAGGATTTCATTAACTCTGATGTCTGTTGAGATTTAGCGTTGATAAATCTGCTTAGAAACTAAAGATGCTCCTAATAACTCTGCTATCAGTACACAACAATATATACTAGTTATAAATAGTATAAATAGTTAGTGAGTCATAGTTGTGGACTCGAGTCACAAGTTTGATGAATTTATACGCGACTTGACAAAAACAAAGAAGATTCGCAGTTTAACTTGGACTTTAACACCAATGACTCGTGACTTCACTTGGACTTGGGCCTTTTGACTTGAAAAGAATCGATATCCCCGCCCCCCCAACTCGGAAAATCAATAGTAGATAATAACACACAGGTTTTCAATAACGCATCGTGCAAACCTCAAGACTTGGCCTCGTTCCTTCTCTTTCCATCATCCTTTTTCTTTTTGCAGTGTACCACTTTGTTCCTCCTCACTGGGATGTGCAGGAAGGCGACTCGGAGAACTTGCAGCTGTTTGGGTGTTTACAAAATTATAGATGCTGGGAGGAATGTATCTGCTGCAATTATCATTTGTTCACTTGCAAGCGATGAAAGAGGCATAATATTTTTCACGGTTAGCCGTGTGTCAGAGTTATTAGGTTTACTTGAGGATGCAGTAGCATTTAGGGCATATTGTTCGAGACTGCAACACTTGCAGGAAATGGATTTTCTGGCAGTAATATTCTCCAGCCTGCACACACACACACACACACACACACACACACACACACACACACACACACACACACACACACACACACACAGCTAAGCTGCCCGTCTTTTGGTTCACGGTCAGTCACGGTGCCTTCTTCTGTTGGAGATGAAGTGGTTTGCGGAGAGGCCACGTCACTGGCACTTGATGTGCTGCTGTGACGGATTCAACGAGTCCAGACTGAGAAACTGATCCATGCACAGTTTATCCTACATTATGCAGTTTAAAGAGGCTGTATGCTCTTCTAATTGAATATATAATTTGTACAGACAGATATGTAAGTAGTAGGTGACACATGATTGGTTGTGTTAGCTCTGGATTCAGCTCCCTGGATCTGAAAGGAAACAATGACTATGAGCGTCCACATCAGATGAACTGTGCAGGAGCTCTTTAATCTGGAGGCTATTGTTCGTTCCACATTCGATGTGCTAAAGTATGCTTTTACTAGAGGACTGTCCTTTGTATCTGTCTTCACGGTGGAGGGTGGTGAAGCTCTAAAAATGTAGCATTTACTGTGTTTGGAGATTTTGGGATGGTACAGTGGGTTTGTCATTTTGTAAACAACAGTAATTCATGCTCATTTCACCATAAACAATGTGCACACGCAAACATCTTCCAGCTCCAAGCTTTTTCCCACTCACAAACAAATGCAAGATCAGGATCATTCTATCTTTTCAATAGAAAGTCCGTCTTTGTGTGGACTGAACCAGGCTTCTATTCACCGCTTACAACTTGTACACGACTCCTGCAGACGTAAGAAAAGTACGTTTGTATTTGAAGCCCGACATGGTAACACTATCCCCGTACAGGAGTACAGCTCAGGTCTTCAGATCTAACCATCCCACGATCTCAACAAACCTTTTGGTGACATGGCCGTCTCTGTCTCAGCAGCTGCACTGAGACTCTGCAGTGATTTGTGTCTGTGTATTTATACATGGATTAACTGCGTCAGTCTCGTCATCATCTTTTTGCTGAATTATGTTTGTTGTAAAGCAAAAAACTTGGGTTTGTTTTTAAAAGCGCTCTATAAATAAATTTGACCTTGACAAAAACCAAGCATGCACCACTTCCTGCACGTACGTTAGTATTTCTAAAAGAAGGGTGTGGTGAGGATGTGAACACCTGAAGCAGGCTTCAGACCAGACGTTCACACACATGTGAAATGATCAAATGAACATGAAATATACGTCCTGTAAACTAATTTATCTTTTACCTGTTACTATAAACCTGCGAGGACTGTAAGAACAAAAGTTCCTGTTTCAACACATTTCTTTGCACTGGACTGCAGTCTGTTGTGAGGTCTTGTCATTTCCCCTGCCCACCCCTCACACTGTATGTACACCTTCTAAGAAATGCTGAGGCTACACTGCAAGCTTTAAAGAAACAACATCTGTCTCCCTGCCCGTCTCTTTGTCCCCCTGTGTTGTCTGTCTGTCTGTCTGTCTGTCTCTGTGTTTTATCTGTCTGTCTATTTTGGTCTGTTTATCTATTTGTCAGTTTCTCTGCCCGCCTCGTTGTCTGTTTGTCTGTTGTCATCTGTCTGTCTGTGATATGAACCCACCGGTATATTATTAATATTATTTGTGACACACACACACACACACACACACACACACACTCAGTATCAGTATCTCCGGGTTGCAGACAGAGCTCAGTAAGTGAATTAAGCTGGTCTGGACTGTACTGAAGCTGACACTGGCTGACTTAGACACACACACACACACACACACACACACACACACACACACACAGAGCAGATAGAGGATTGCAGAGCGGTCAGAAGAACAGAAACTAAATTCTGCGTGATCAACTTATTTAGACAAACATCATTTTACAGTTAAAATATGATTTATACCAGTACAACTACAACTACTCCTGCTGCCTCTTTTTCTACTACAATGACTGCTAATAATAATCAGATATTATGCTTGTCCTCCAGCGCCTCAAGGAGCTGAAGCAGAGGGAGTTTTACAGAGCGCTGGCCTGCAGGAGGCAGAGGAGACGCAGGGAGGAGAAGAGAGAGGAGAGAGCGCTGAGGAGGCTCCACAAGCATGAGGAGGGGAGGACAGGGGAGTGGTGAGTGACTGTGTGTGACTGTTATACTGCAAGACTTTATAAAGATGTCATCAAGCTACAGGAAACAATGTGGAATATGATATTTACCTTTTCATGAAATGACCTCTCAGTGTGAAAAGCTCATGATTTCAGTGAATTCGAATTATCAATGGATTTAATGCTTAATGAGAATTATCAGCTCAGCGTTAGAGAGCGTCGTTTAACTCATTGTGTTGGTTTTATGGCTCTTATCTTATCTAGTTTCTCTCCTCAGCCCGGTTTCCAGCAGCAGCAGGCAGCTGTTTTCAGCATAAAAGCTCTAAAAACCCACCTGCTCTGCACCAAGCTGCAGACAGACTCGGGTAGAGACCAGCTGCTGAACACAGTGGAGCCAGATATGTTTCTCAGGAGTAGATAAAGCCCCAAAAACAGACTTACATTCATCAGGTGGCCACAGACACGACTCCAAATCAATGCTAATGTTGCTTTTTGTCTGCTGGGTGTGTATATAAGCATATAGGCTGTTTGCAAATCCTTTTATACAGATTTAAGGCGCCCAGGTAGCTCACCTGAGTCCTCACCACAGCTGCATGTCATCAACAAAGAAAAGAAAGTCACTGTGATGCAGCGTGGTGATGCACTGTGATGGTGTGTGGGCGTTGAGGCCGGTGGTGGTGGTGACAGTAGATAGTAGCTTTTCTTTCAGGGGTAAAAACAACAACAAAAAAACTCAAACACTTGTTGTTAGTATAGTTAGTTATAAAGAACAACTTTATTGTGAGACCAACATGTTTTAGGTTTATGGCTCTCATTAGGGACATTTATTTGTTTATTTAAAGGATCTCTATTAGCTTCCTGAGATCCACACCTGAGATACAGAACAGAAACCCAGAAACCCTGTTCTCCACAGCAGACCTTGTGACGTTGAACTAAAAACATTAATGCTGCGTTTCTGTCCCGTCAAAGTGACTTCACAGCTGTGTGTTAATGTTGCTGAACACATCTACACATCTCGCTCTGCGCTCACATGCTGGTGGGAAGCTCCGACATCTGGGAGTTTCAAGTGGGCTGCCAAACAATGCTGCGCTCACGTGCTGTTTGACTTCAAAAACCTGTAAGATAAATGATAAACAGACAAAGAGGTCTAGAAACAGATGATGTGGATTTGGTTGCTTCTTGTTGAACAACATGTTATGATTAGAGTTCATCTGGCGAGCAACCAAACGGAGAATTTGGTTCCTCAAAATATGTACGATTGCACACACGAATGCAAAATTTGAGCTCAGAGCTGCAAGTCACAACCTGAAGACGCCCACGCACAACAACAAAAAAAAAAGAAATGTAGGTCTCCACCAGAAAAATAGTCCCTGAAGACACGATCAAACATCCACGACTTTTAAATCCATGCATGAAAGTCAGAATTTGAATGCTGGATCTACTCGGTGGCCGCTGAGCCAGATGTGGGCCCACACGCATGGATTTAAAAACACAGTCTTGTTCAAACACAGATGAAAAAGACAGATCAGTAACTAGCTCCCTGGTTACAACGAGCGTTGGCACAGCAACCAATAAGATGCACCTCGCTGTGCCTAATGGGGATAATCGGCGGGGCTACAAAATGTTTCTGACCAATCACGTCGCGCGGCTGAACCCGCTCGCTGCACACACAGTCGTGCATCAGTGTCGGCCGTCGCTGCCGTTTGCACATTTGCAACAATGCAGTTTGGCTGCTGGCACAAAGACGGAGGAGCATGGCCAAAGGGATTCCTCACCGCTTGTCTCCTTGTTTCCTCTCCTCTCCTTTTCATTTCTTTCATCCTTTTCCCTCTCCTGTTTGTTCCTGTACTTTTAATCCTCTCATCTCCCTCTGTCCTTTCCTTTTGTCGTCCCGTCTCCTCTTCCCTTAATGCTCAACATTCATTCCTTTATTCTTTATTTCATCTTTTCCTTTCAACCTTTCCTTACGTCCTTCCTCCTGTCCTTATTCCTTTCTTCCTCTCCTATATTCTCCTCTTTCCTTTCCCTTCATTCCTTTCCACTCACCCTTTTATCCTCTCCTCCTCTCCCCATCATCCCATTCCTCCTCCTTTACTTTATAATTGTTTCCTTTCTGTCCTCTTTTGTCCTTTCCTCCTCTCCTCTTTATTCCTTTCCTCCCCTCATCCTTTTTTCATTTGTTCCCTTTCAACCTCTCATCTCCTCTTTCCTTCTCCTTCATTCCTTTCCACTCATCACTTTCCTTGATATTTGTTTCCCCTCACGTCCTCCTCTCCTCTTTCCTTTCATCCTCTCCTCTCCTCTCCCCATTTCTCCTCTCGTTTTCATCCTCTTCTTTCCTCCTCTCCTCTCCTCAGCGCTCCAGGTTCTGGTCCTATGTTCCGGTCCACCACAGTGGCAGTCGAACCAGCAAACCAGACCAGACCAGACTTTGTGCAGAACTGGGCCGACATCCACACAAGCGGCACCGCACTGGGAGCAAGTAAGAAGTCTTATCTGCTTAAAAGGCCTGTAGTCGGCTGCTTCAATAGTTAATGAGCGTGTGTTTGGTTTTGGTGATGGAGATGGAGACTCTTGATATTGGGGGATTAAACAGGAGTGTGGTCTGCTGCAGTAATGCACAAACGTCTTTATTAACAGCAGACTTTAGAGGAGAAATGAAGGGAAGATGTAAAACACACGGTTTCGGTGGTGCACAACATTATACCAGGAACATGTACTGGGCAATTATACACAATGAAAAATTGAGATTTCAGACCAAACTCAGTTGATTTAAATGAAATCGCAGCGATGAGTGGACTTGCTGTAGTTAATAAGCGCAGAGCTTTTGCCTAGAGTTCAATTTCGGTGACCTTTGTCGCACAAATTCCACAAACCGCCTTGACAGTGCTGACCTTTTGGTGACTGTAGAGCTGCACACTCCACAATAAAAAGGAGGCTATCGTATTAGTTGAATCACACCACCCAAAATTATATAACCCTGCTCTGCTGTGAGTTTAAACTGCTCCACAAAAGCGATGCAGCGTGGTTTGCAGTGAGACAGGAGTGGGTGGCACAAATACATGTCCTTGAGGGTTTTGGGGCGTCGCTAAAGAGCGTACATGTAGCTGCCGTAGGCTAGCTAACGATGCACCTCCTCAAACAGCATTAAGAAAGTTGAAGAAAAGCTCACTAATCTTTTTCACTAGCACACATCTAGCAAAGCCATCTCCACACACACACACACACACACACACACAGTAACATGGTCGCCTTCCTGTGATCAACCGGCCAAATCCAGCACTACACTACAAACCAGATCCTATGCCATCAGTATCTACTGTTTACTGGCTGCCTTTACCACTTTGCGTTAGGTGTAAATCCAGTTTAACTGTGTTAACTTGTTGCCCACTTGTTACTGAGCAAAAGTGTAAAAGGTCACAACCTTCCTCTCCCACCTGGTTCAAGATTCACATTGATGGTTGCAGAGCTTTAATGCACAAACACCAACTGTACTACAATGGTTACTTTAAAATCTAACATATACATTAATATCTATATACTTAAACTAATGCAGTCAGTATGTTGTCCACCTCATTTAAATCAATGATGGCAGACTTAATATTATATAATATACCTTTCATCACAACACAGTGCAGTTTAGTTCAGCAGCATCACAAACTAAAGCCTCCAAAATGACCATGAAGTTCAACCAGCATCTCTCTCAAACATAACGTAGGATTTATTACAGGACAGTATTGGACTGTTTTAGTTTTAGTTAGATGTTCTAATAAACTGGCAGAGTGTGTATAAAAGTCACCGTGTGAATATAAGTATGAGTTTTCCAGTTAAATTTGTCATTCAGTCTGAATTTGTTCGGGTGCAGGAGGTGATATCAGCTCCCTTCGGTCCATCTCAAGTGGATTTTAGGGTGCAAGATAGATTCATTTTTTTTAAATAAAGAAAGCACAAGATAAAATTTGTCGGCAGCGTTCCCATGGTTTCAAAGAAACAATCAATTGTCACCCTGTCCTTTTTGAAAATATATCAGTGGCAAAAAAAGTTCTCATTTTAAAGTCAAATCCGATGGAAAAGTTCGACAACTGCATTTAAAGTCGACCCTCTCCAAGTGCTAAATGCATTTTCACATTTTGTACTGGAAGAGTAATAATTCATTTGAAGGCTTCTGTTCTAAAACTCAACACATTTAACAAACAGGGTTTCTTGTGCGAGAGGAAGGCACATTATGGATTACTTTGAAAGTTATGAGTCATCTTAAAACCTTCACTTGAAAAATAATGGTCTGAATCATCTGCCACAAGAGATGTATAGACAGATGAATGTCTGGCAGCATGTTGTGCTACGAACTGGATATTACATGTTAGAATAAAAACCTTTAATCTTAATTTTTTACCCATTTCTAAGTGAGCCAGACATTCAAGTGTGTGCTTATGTTTTTCCTTAAGTCCATCCTACACTCATAAATCACATTCAGATGTGTAAAAAGCAACAAAAGAGTAATGGTGAAGAGCCAGAACGTTAAATAAATGCATGAGGAGCTTACTGTATGGGGAAATGAGTGCTATTCTTCTACATGTATCCCTTCATATTCCTTTTCTTTATAGTCAGGTTAGGCAGATAATCCTGTTATGTTTTGCATGTAACTAGTGTCAGCTGCTGTAATCCTTTCTGCTCTCCCCTCCATCCAGAGCCTCAAACCCCGCTGGTACAGCCCTTCCTTCCCCTGGACCCTGCGCTGGAAACCAGACTCCTGAGCAACACACCGTGGGTGTACGGCCAAGTGGACGCCAACAACACTACAACTACCGCTGCTGAATCCTGCATCCTCAACAAGACCCAAATGGACTACAATGACCTGACAGCCACGGCCATTACATCCAGTACCACCACCACCAACATCATGAGCCCTGATGTCAACACAAATATCCACTCTCCTACCAAAACCAGCCACTTTAACAAGATCCCTTGGGCTCATCATTATTTAAACAACCCCATTACTCCCAATAACATCCCAACATCTGCCAGTAACACCACCACTAATGGCTCCATTTTCAAGAAAACCACCGTGACCAGCTTGAGTAAGAAAATCACCACCACAGCTGCCATTACTAACTCGACCAACATCAACATCAACAGCAGCAGAGTCGACTCAGACGTCCGGTCCATCCCCAGCAGAGTGCGTCCTGTGTCCTTCTCGCTGCCCAAAAGGAGCTGTGTCCTCCTCCACCAATCAGCTGCCGTGTTCATTCAAGCCGGGCGAGGCTCTGCCTTGTCAGGGAGGCAAGAAGGTGTGACGGCGCAAGAAAGGGCCAAAGATCTGGGGGAGAAAGTTCCAGACCAGCGGCTCAAATCTCCAATATCTGCAGACGTGGACAATGTAGGAAACCAGTGCAGTGTGGACAGTAAAACTGCAACCCAGCACTCTGAGGCTGGAGCCAATATGTCTACTGAGAGGCGACCTGGGGGACTTCAGATTTCTTTATGTAATCGCAATGTGATCAGAGTTGAGGACTCTGTTATCAGCGGGACTGGAGCCCAGCTCTCCTTATGTAACGACAATGGGACTGGAGCCCAGGTCGCCAATGAAAGCGGGACTGGAGCTCATCTTGATTTAAACAGTGGGACACCAGGACAGGTTTCCGGCAGCGTGAGCAGAGATTTAGTATGCAGAGACAGCGAGGCTAAAAACCATGGTGATGTGGACAATCGGACAGAGTTAAACCCTACCCAAGAACTGAAAGATCGGCTTTGTCTCGCCACAAATCAGCCTCAAAAGCCAATTTCTGGTGTTTTAAATGACACCAAAGAGTCTTTAATCCAAACACAGCCCAAAGAATCAAACGCCTCTCCATCAAACTGGGATAAAGAATCGGCTTCTTTGCCTCCAAATCGTCCCAAAGAGCCTTTTTGCAGTGTCCTGAGCCGAGACGGTAGCAGGGTTCTTCTCTGGCCGTCGGAGATGGTCAGCTACACCAAGACGTCGCCCTCCATCTCCTACAGCATCAACCCTCTCCTCTACGACTTCAGAGCACATAACAGGGCCAAGGAAGGTGGCGAGGAAAAGAAAGGAGGGCTGGAGGAAGGGAGGGCGAGAATAAAGCCGTCTGTGATCAAACAACCCGACTGCCAACAGAGGCAGGAAGTTGTGGAGGGAGGAAGTGAGGTGAAGATAGATGAAAGGGAAGAGGAGGATGAAGGAGGACAGGCAGGAAATCCTATGGAACCTGTAGCTCATTGTAGCGGCAGCGACGCAGCTCTGGACCGCTGCGGCTGCCATGATGAAAGTGCTTTCAAATTTGTTCCCGTTTCCACAGAATGCCACCTTGCACCGACGCTAGGCCTTCAAAAAACAGGGAGGAGGAGGAGGAGGAGGAAGAGGAGGGGAGGGGTGAGGAGAGGCATGAGGAAGAGAGGTAGGAGGAAAAGAGGAGAAGAGGCGGATAGGAAAGACTCGGAGAGGGGACGAAGGATAATAAGTAGCCTTTTAGAGAATCCGATGTTTGAAGGGAGAGGAGAAGAAAGGTTAAAAAGAGAGGGCACCGAAAAAGAGGAGAGGAGACAAAAAGAGCTATTAAGTCATCTTGCAGCGCATCGGCTGGTAGGAGGCAGAGAAAAGAGGATGAGGGCAGAGGAGAGAAGGATAAGAGGAGATCAGACTGAGCGAGAGAGGGCAGGTAGAAATGACGAGAAGAGAGGAGAGCTATTAAGTAATCTTCCAGTGAATCGGTGTAATCGGTGTAACCAGCTGTGTCTGCAGGTGAAAAGGGAGGCCAGCCAGCATCAATCCCAGCAATCAGCCTCCGGGTGGGGCCAGGGGCTCAGAAAGCTCCTCTGCAGGGGGGCAGCATGTAACTCAGTGATTAGCCCCATCCCCTCGTCTGTTACAGAGATGCCATGCTGTCCTGCAATTACGGCCGACCCTGCTCAGAATGACAGAGAGACGGGGGAGATACACAAAAATACACAAGCGGGGAAGAAGGACGGGCAGAGCGACGAAGAGCAAAGGAATCTGAGGAAGATAAGAGCTGTTCAGGATGCTGAAGAAAACGTTTGTAACGTAGTGATTAGCGGCGTTTCTTTCCCCAGCCGAGACGCAGCACACGAGAGAGAAGTTTGTCTTGTTCCTACGCCTCACAGGGAACCAGCATGCGATCCAGCGATTAGCCTTGTCCCTGCTCCCCTTAGAGAAACAGCGTGTAGACAAAGACAAACAATACCTACAGGACGTGGTGATCCGGCGTCGAGCTCGGCCCCACGCTGCTCCGCACAACAGACAGAAACACAACCGAGACTTAGATCAGCCTGCGCAGACGTGACCCTCCCCGGCGAAGCAATTTCAAACCAAGTGATGTCGAAGAGAGCAGCGACAGCCGGGCTGAGGAAGAGGGAGCTGCCGGAGGCCGGGGAAACACCGAGGAAGAAACGGAAAAGGGGACGGAGACAAGGGAGGGGAGTCGCCTGTGGTCTGAGACAGGTTGGGTTGACCGCTGACCTCCGGGACCTTAAACTCAAGAGCAACGGGACACTTGTGGACACCAGTGAGGGCAACAGGACAGAGAACAACCCTGACAGACACTTTCTTTGCAGGACAAAACGATGTGCGTGTCTGAAAACAGACAACAGAGACGCAACACTTGCTTGTAACGCTACTGACAAACGGAATAATTTCCACCAGTGGGATGACGGCGAAGGGAGCGACTGCAGAGCCGACCAGTTCAGCTCTGATCCCTGTGGAGGCGAGCGAAACAGGAAGTGCCGGGCTGAGACACCTCTCAGCGACGGTCACACCTGTAATGATTCTGGTGTCCGCAGCGCTCCTCGTGACGATCCTCGCAGCATAAACGACAAACACAACCCGAGCTGCAGCGGCAGTGAGGAGACTTTCAAGAGCGACAGAGACAAGGACCATCGTCCGGATCACTCCGCTACCTGCGACTCCGTGGACACACCTGTGGATTCACTTCTCAAAGACGTCTTTACGTGTGACGATACTCACGCTGACCACTGTCAACGCAGACACATGCAAACAGTGAATGACAACATGTGCATTGACTCTGACTCCTGTGACAACACAGCAGGTGATTGTGGGGAAACCACAGCGCAGAGTGACGACTGCTGCACCTGTAAAACCAACCACACAAAGAACAAAGGTGGCCTCAGTGAGGAGGATCAATCCAAACTGCAGCGTCACATCCTGCACAGAAGCAACCTCCCTGATTCAGCGATTGATTACAGAAGCTGCAGGGGTATCGATCAGAGCGGTGGTAACGGCTGTGATGATATTGACGGTGGTCAGCGTGACTGTTTCCACGGTGATCACGTCACTGATTGTAATCACTGCGCTCGTGTTGTCGATCAGAGCGGCGGCACGAATGCGACGGGAGCTGCGGCACTCGTGAGCGTACATACGGAGCAGCGACGGGAGGTTGAGAAGGAGAGAAAGGCGGAGGAGGAGGAGGAGGAGGAGAAACAGATGGAGAGGAAAAGGGTAAAGGAGAAGCAGGAAGAGTGGGAGAAGCAGTGGGTGAGGAGGAAGGAGAGAGAAAAGGAGGACAGGGAGAGAAGGAAGGCGATAGATTTTGAACATTTCGAGAAGAGGCCACGTTTTCCTCACGCCCTCCCTCCACATTGCATCCCGCTCCATGCTCCTCTCCTTCTCTCGCCCTCCCTCTCCTCCTCTTCGTCATTCTCCTTCCATCACACCATCATCCAGCATCACCTCTCCCTCCTCCCGCCTCCCTCGCACCTCCCTGTCCACTCATTCCCTCACCTCCTCCCCTCTTTCTCCCCACATCTCAC
>JAVQJD010085511.1:0-10652 GCA_036023655.1 Nannoperca australis | reverse complement strand
GAAGTGTCATTATGGATAGGATCCCTACAGAGACGGACCTTTTTGTTAAAGAGTAAGATCCATTTGAAAGTCTCGCTCTGAAATCTCGCAAGAGGTTGTTTTGTTGCAGAAAGCTCTGTGTACTCTGGCTCAAATAAGTAAAGATGGCCATCAAATTCAAATGCCTAAATATTCAGCCATGAATTTAGATATAAATTCTTGCCAGCAGTTTCTTTACATGAACCTTTCCACAGTCATCTTCCTGCAACAGCTCTCTGATATATTATTGATCTTGTGCCACATTGTGAATATTGTACCTGTGCCATATCCGTCCAGACAAGTTCCTTTACATTGTTGTATATGTATTGTTATTGATTTGTATTTCGTGCCCTCCCTGTCCAGCTCAGTGACCAGCTCAGTTTCAAGGGTTTCCTGCCCACCTTCAACTTCTTGGGGAGCCTTGTGCAAGCTGCCCCCAACGTGGCCTATTGTCTGGTGACTCAGTATGGTGAGACACTGCAACAGACACCCAGTCACATCTCACAGTTATACAGGCACCGGTGTACAGAAGGAAACAGCAGTGTGTTTTCATTTTCATGTCTATTGCAATATTTATGGTCATTACGAGATGCACCAAAAGCTGCTGTTTTGGAGTGTCCACTGGGGTGTCAACATTGCTTTTCTAGAGGGCGGGTGATAAAAAGCTGTAGGTACTTGGAAATGTTGTCAGCGAATCATATCATTCTGCCTAGTTACGTTCCTTGACACTAGACAAAAAGGCGCTGTATTTACTTATTTAGTTACTGGGAGATTATCCCTGAACAATCTGTTATCCTGAAGTCGAGTCAGGTACTTTTTATTTATACAGCCCAAAATCACGGACCACAAATTTGTCTGAAGGTACTTTACAATCTGAAGCTGAATCCTTTTTGACTGTCGCTTACATTCTGCTCTGTAGCGCACCTTGACTCCTGACCTCCTTGTGCAGGGGTCATTTCCCTTTAGGGGAGAATAGAGGATACAAAAAAAAAGACCTGTGACTCAGGTTGGCTTGAGGCAGTTTTGTAAATGCAAGTGACTTAGGGTCAGGTCAGGTCAGGTCAGATCTCATCAGAAGCTGAGATCCAGAAATATATTATTAAAGTTTGCCTTGAATGGAAGAGAAGGATATGAAAGAATATTTTTCAACATGCCTTGTTCTTTATATATCCACAATTCAATCACGATAGCCTATTATTTTGACCTTTTGAATTATATCCCTAATGCAAAGTCCACTGTGTCCACTTTTGAAATAGTCTTCCCCTTTTCCGTTCCTGCTGCTCCTGAGAAATTGGGGAAAAGAAATTCACAAAACTGTTTTTCATAACCGTTCCCTTGAACTTTCTCAATTCAATCTCTCTAGCTGTTATGACCTTTTCAATTACGCTCCAGCTGCATTGAAATAACTGTGCTGTGTCCACACTTAAAATTCTCTCTGCATAGCCAAACCTAGCCCCGCACTTACTGAACATAAAAAAAAAGAAAAAGATGCATGTTCATCCAACCTTTACCATGAATTTTATATGTCAAATAATTTAATATATATGGATATATTCTGTGTGTGTGTGTGTGTGTGTGTGTGTGTGTATGTGTGTATGTGTGTATGTGTACAATTTTGCATTGTAGTGAGGCTGCAAAATCATGCTAAACACCACCCCTCCCACACACTACTTTGCAGATTTAATCTCTGCTACAACCACCTGTATGATGTCTGTCTACTCACTGAACCATTATGCCGCTCTGTTTAATGGCCACCGTTAATCAACTTCAAGTGTGTGTATGTTGTAGTGTGTTTGTGTCGCGTCTGAGTGCTTTAAGGCAAGAGTGAATGTGAGCCTCATGCCAAATAAGCATGCGTCACAGTTATTGTACGTTATGCTACCTGCGTCCACCTCTCATGTATTTTCATGAGTTCTCCCAGATCCCCTGAGCAGCCGCAGGTAGTGGCGGCTTGCCGCGATGCTGATGCAGGATGCTGGCTGCCGCTGTTGACTGCGTGTGCCTGTCTGTGGCCTGTCACTCAACAAGGCTTTGTTTGGTCTAATGACAACAGCACGGCAACGACAACACGAGCCCAGAGCACCCAACACGTTTTGCTCCCTCTCTCTCTCACGCGCTGTCTGTCTGTCTAACTGACAAGCCCCTCTGTTTTTCTCACCCCTTCGCTTTTCTCTGCTTGAACTCGCCCCCTCTCTGTCACTCTTTTCCCTCCCTCACTCACTTCTGCATTGCTGGCGTCCTACTCCCTCAGGTGCTAACTGAGAAACGGATTCAGACACAATGGGGGGCGGGGTGGGGGGTAGCAGGGAGTGGAGATGAAGCACAAATGAGATATGGGTTAAAGATAACGAGGAGGCTATCTTTGTCTGTGATGTTTCTCATAGGTTGAGATTATCAGAGTCCCAAAATCAAACAGTTAAGTGATTAAAGACAACATAAGACTGCAAATGAATGCACCCTTTTGTTAGATCTGTCTTCCCTTTTAACTTTATTTCTGTGCAGACGTTTGAGACAAAGACATAAAAACAGATGAAAATGTTTTTGGGGGATTTATTTGGGTGGGCACAAACAAGTGCATTTTATTCGTGGGAAAACACTGAAAGCTGGAAATGTAAAAAGGCGGTTGTGTCATTAAGCAAAACAACAGAGACACACCGTAGGAAGCCGATCACAAGACGAACAGAGAGTGGCAGTTCAGAGTGCACAGCGTCACAGTGGGGCAGCAAAGCGGTAAACAAGTCAAACAGAGAGGAGCCTTTGGTTTTCTCTTTCAAAGAAAGCAAAAGGAAAATATTTCTGTTTCAGTCCTTTGTGCATCTGGCTCTCTGTTTGTATGCATGCATGAAACGTGGTGTTAAACAACAGCCAGCAAGACTTTTATTTTCCGCCCATCCTTTTACCACTTTATACCATATTGTGTTCCTTCCATTGCCATCCTCTGTGGGGGCTCTTTTCTCCCTCCTCCCTCCTCTCTCCTCCTCTCTTCATGCCTGGCTCTCGTCTCGGCCGCCTCATATATTTTGGTTTAATCAAACATGTCTGGGAGCCTCTCCTGGCTCACATGGGTTTTGATCTGCTTCACAGAGCAGCTGGGGTTGGTCTTGGCTCTCTTACTTTGTCATCTCTCTCTCGCTCTCTCTCTCTCTCTCTCCTACACTTGCTGACTCTGTTTCTCTGTCTTCTTCCACCTCCAGCGCTGCTCTTCAACACTGTTTATTTTTCTATTCTCAAAGTTGCCCTTTTAGACTTATTTACATCTCTTTCCTCCCTTTAACCACTTCCATCTCTCTGTCTGTGTCTCACCATACCTTCTACCCTTGTGTTTTCATAGTTTTTGCACTTTAATAATTTGAATATATCCACATTAATGCCATGGTTTGGTGGTTATTGCTGTTAAGATACCTGTTTAACAGAGCTGGATTGTTAATACATTTCTACCCTGTTGTGTTAGCTTACTCAAATTGGGCTCAAATTGATTACTTCTTCCGCTACTAATCATTTGACTTGATTTGTATTTTGTGGATATGTCCATGTCCTACTGTGATTCTTACAGTAAACACACACACACACACACACAGGCTACTCCTGCTTTCATTCAATATATAATTTCTTATTTACTTGTGATCATTTTAGATACAAAATCAGTCATTGTTAACTATATATTGCAGTCATTTCTATGCTTTCTATGTTTTTATTTGGTCCTTTATTTATGTTATAATTAATTCTGCAAGTAACAGAGCTTGCATTAAAGTCTCATTACATTAAAGTCTTGACTCTCAAAGGCTCTCTGTGTATTGCTCTCCCTCTCCGATGGCTTTCTCTCTTTCACTAGCTCAGCCTTTTTACCTCTACCTGTCGCGCTGTGCACTAGTGTCCCTCTGTCGTTCCTTTTTTTCCCTTGTTGTGAATCAGAATTTTGCCCTCTCCGTCTGACAGCGGACCCGGGAGTCTTAAGCTCCTGTGTGCTGTGCTCAGAGAACAGACTCCCGTCCTACCCTTATGTATTTTCTAATCTCTTTTCTCGCTCTCTTGCTCCTGACATTTTACTGCGCCATCTCCCAAATAACCAATCTTCTGTTCTTTTATCTTCATGGCAGCTTTCGCTCCAATGTTCCAAAGTTCTTCCATTGTCTGTCATACCTAAAGAGGTTGTTCAGGTGAAACTCACAAACACACTTTGTTCCCAGTGGTTTGCTCTTCTGCCATGTTGTCGTCTCGCTGCTGTCATCCTCCATTCTCTCACAATATATTGCCTTTACCGTTACTTGATTTATTGCGTTCATATGTAAGATATTTCTCAGTTTCCTTGCATGATCATGTATGTCCCATCTCTGTCCAACAGTGCCCTTGCTGGAGCACCTGTGCTCGGCCTTGCTTTACCCAGATGAAGCTCTGAAGGCTTCGGTCCTGTACGTGTGGCTCAAACTGTTCGGTACAGCTGGTGGCTCGGCAGCCCAGTCCCTGCCCGTCGCCATCAGGGACAGAGTGTGTATCCTGTTGCTGGAGACCATGGCCAATGCCAACTCCCCTCAACTCATCAGCAACTGTGTTGGTGAGACAAAACATCTGTCATTATTGTATTGAATTCAAGTCGCCCTGCTAGATGGATTCAAACATGTAAACTAGCTTACATGAAGTAAGAAAAAACATGTTGACAAAATAGGAATTAGTGGTGACAGACAGACAGATTTATTAAGTATGTTCAACAGATAAATAATTTTATTTCAGTAGATTATCTTTGCAATCAGCTGTCCAGTATGTAAATATATTTTTGACTGCGTGTGTAGAGGAACAGAGTTTTTTGTGAGTTTTTTTTCACTTTGTAGAAACTTTCCTTTTTCAAAACGACTGTATAAAAGTATTCTCGAGTGCATCATTAGCTGCCTGGTTGAAAAGATAAATGGCCTCATTTAGATGAGGTTTTTTTGGACCTAAGTGCAATTTAGCTGCTATCATCCAAAGGTTTGAAGTTGTTGAGATCAGTACAGTATGCTTAGCTCGGGCAAGCAGGAAAAACACAATTTGCTAGTGGAGATGAGGAGAGGATGTTATTAAAAATGGATGAAAACTTGAGCTGAGCACAACAGCTACCAGTTTGTTGATAGTCTGAGAGGAAGCCTGTTAGGAATTTGTTGTCCTGTATGAAACATCGCATCACTCCTAATTTGTCAGAACTATCGCTTAATAAGAGGTCTGCACTATTTGGTAGGGGCTAATAATGAAATATAGCTGTGTTGCTATCTTGTAGGAGGTTTGAGTTATCAAGATAATAAGCTCGCCAGCGTGTGGTTTAGTGTTAACCATAAATAGAGTTTATGAAAAGGAAATAGAGTTAATATCTTCTGAAATTTGAAGTAGCTTTATCACTGGTTTCAGAGAGAGGTGTTTGCTGTGGAGGTGCAAGGTTGGTTTGCTCCAGTCTTTAGAAGAGCTGCAGTGGAGCTTTTAGCCGTTGTTGTTTGTGTGATTTTGATTTAATCTTAATAAGCGTACCCTCACCAGCCCCGGTGGCAACAGAAACATGGAGGACTTAAACAGGATTATTATTGCTCTGTCTTTGCGTGTTCAAGACCTTTCCATGAAAAGAAATGTGCTAATCTAATGTTTAAAAATCAATTCTTTTTGTGTTTTATTACTTTGTCTCCAGATGGCTGGAAAGGAGAAGAAAATCCATGCAGCTGGGCCACATTTAATTGCTAATTACACAACTGTTTGGTGCTTTGTGTGTTCGAGTCCTCATTTGTGTACAGAATGTGTTTTTCCTAATATCTTCTCATGAAACTTGAATCAGTTTTGCACTATTAAAGGCGGCGTAATGGACGGCCTCCGTGGACTCGTGTGCCTCTGTGTGATAGTCTGACATTTGCTCGAATCTATTGTTGATGTTCATCACAAATGTGCCTTTTGTGTGATCTTTCCCATGGTGAGGTGTGTGTACATATCATTAGGATTTAATGTTACCTGACCTGACCTTTTGTAAACTCTGTATAATAGTTGCTATATGTAAGTCAAGATGATCATATTTTATTCATGCTGTGCTTTGGCAAGTTGCATTTTTATGATCACAGATTAGCACAGGTTGTGAAGAACTTCCACACCACAGTTTCTAATCATTACAGAAATTGTTCATCATCTTCATCATGAACGTATCTATCACCGTGTCTTGTGTTAAAACTCGTTATGGACTTGTATTGTTAGGACTTATATATACTGATTAGTAGAATACTGAGCTTTGTTGTCAGGATCTGTCTTACCACCTTGTCTTTCATCTGTTAGGCCTGCTGTGGCTGCTGGTGCAGCAGGGAGACGCAGTGTCAGTTCTGATGAGCAGCCCCTGCAGTCAGATCGTGTGCGATGAGAACCAGAACAACAGCCAGACCCCCGGCCAAAACCAAGAGCAACAGTCCCCTGACTGTTGCCCGCTGCCTCTCATACTGAAAAAGGTCTCTGTCCAAACATCCTGCTCCCACCCCCAAGACCTGCATTCAGGCGCTGACGATAATCATAACAAGAAGCTCTAATCCTGGATTAATGTGCCTTTGAATAGGGATTCAGGCAGGGTTTACCCTGGACAAATATTTGTGCTTCATGTCTGGGAAATCAATGCGTAGATTACATCAAGTTAGATTTTCCTCAGTTACGACTCACATTAGAGCACGGCTCATGACGTTAGCAGCTTTTTTGTAGATCACCACGGTGTGTTGAGTTGTTATAAAATCTAACTCTTAACTAAATAATGACCCAAATCTAAAGTTTCTCCTAAAACATAATTGTGTTGTTTTTAGGATATGCCCTTCCGAATAAATGGAATTTCTAATAAATAGATCACATTAACCTCACTTACGAAGACAAAACTGTTCAGTGATGTTATATAATGACTTTGTAATGTCTGTAATTGTAATGTTGATATTTCTGCCTCATCCAATGCTGGACCGCCATAGCCATAAAAGGACAATGACCAATGAATGAGTGCATGAATGAACCATGAATGAACTGTACCTTCAAATTGAAACTGAAGACTAAGATGCACCAGCACTTGTAATGGGTTCTGGGGATTCGGTTTGAGAGTGAATCTATGTTGACCAATCCTCCTCCTGTATAGTACGTCCACCTAAATAATTTCTCTGTGGCAGAGACATTTACAGAGATTAGAAATCAAAGAAATCTGACAAATTTACAAAACGAAGATGATTTCCAAGATGTGTGTTCATGCAGGCTCGTGGTGCTGATATTTGACATGTTCATTAACCAACTGTGCAGCTCAGAGCATAGGCAGTGCACTGAAAATGAGAAGCAGACAGTTGGCAAAGTGTTACTTTCTCTCTTATGTCATCAGCAACCTGGAAGTGTTGGAAGAAACTATACTTTATGTACGTCAAGGATGTCTATAAACAATGTGAACACTCAGCACACTGTTGCTGAGTGCTATGTGTCTTCAGTGATTGGTGGATTCTAATAAAGCCCGTAACATTTGTTTTACCAGTTGCTGCTGAGTGGCGATGAGACGTTTCAGGCGACCAGTGCAAAGTGTATTGCATCCGTTCTGGTTCATTCGCCCAGTCAGTGCAGTTCTCCCTTCATCAAGGCTGACGTACCTGGTGATATGCACACACACACTCACACACAAACAAACAAACAAACACAGCGGCTGGGAAATGCTAGCTATACAGGCTGTTGCCTTTTTTGATTTGTCTTCTACAAATTCTTTCCTCTTCCTTCATCTGCGTTCCCTTTCGACTCCCTCTCTTTGTCTGCATTTTTGTTATGTCTCTTGCCGTCTCTGTGTAGCTCTCTTTCTTTTTGTCTGTCTTTGTTGCTTTCTCCTCTACTTTTATATCAATCTCTTCATCACTTGAGGGAGTTTATATGTGTTTCTTTTTTGCCCAAGAATTTCAGAATATGATGGGGCTTTTGAAACATCCTTTTTTTGTGTGTCGTGCTAAACTTGAATGAAAAACATTACACCCTGTTTTGGAAGAGGTATGATGATGCTACGGAAGAGTATTACAGTGTAGCAGTATTGTTCCCTGTTTTCTCTCTCTTTCTTTTCTCTTTCCCGTTATAGAGTTTCTGTTTGACCGTCTGGCCAGCAGCAGTAGTGAAGTGCTGCTGTGGTCTGTCTACAGTTGTTTGGTGTTACTGACTGAGGACCCTCTCTTTTTCTCCCAGTGTCACTCTGTCTATGGTGAGAGAGCTTAGACAGATCAAAACCACTCCTGGCGGCATGATTCTGTCATCCCTGTTTGTTTGTGTGTGTGTGTGTGTGTGTGTGTGTGGGTGTGTGTGTGTGTGTGCGCGTGTTAGGTCTGTTTGTTATTGTGGCACAGTAGAATTTCAATTTTGGGTTTCATGGTGTATCAATTAACATCTTAAAAATAGATGCTGATGGATCATAAGTGGAAGGGCAGGTCATGTGACATGCGACAGCGCAAAACATCTGCATAGTGTCATTTTTACATTTTAATAAACCCTCTAAAGTGGAATTGGAGTATTTGGGTATTTATGTTGAATGCATTGTTGTCAAGTACAATATATACTATATGTGTTTTTAAATTATTGATGCATACGTACATTGTGTATTCTTCATTGTTGTAATTATTTCTTGTAATATGCTGCCTGGTGAAGGCCACTTCTGAAGCCCCTGGAGGGTTTGTAGGCAATTCACCTTCACATTTTTATTTTCACACAGGGGGAACTAGGACAGAGGTAGCTACTGTGTGATTTCAACTAGACGTGTGTTATTGTAATATAACAAAATATTAATATCAGACTAATTGGCCACATAACCTAATAGTAGTCACATATTGGCAAAAATGTCAGTATTTTGCATCCCTAATGAATGGTAATGAATATTGATCTGACACACAGATGCGTGTGTGTGTGTGTGTGTGTGTTCTTAGGTTTAGGTTTCACTGTCTGCGGCTTTCTTTAATTCTGCAGCACTTCAGCTCCACTCCAGAGAAATAGTTTGAAAGACACTCGCAGGGCAAACTTAATTTACCAGTACACAGGATATGTGGTGTGACCGCTTCTTGTGCTATTAAGTTCTTGTTCTAGTTTGGTATGAACATGAGATTGTTACAGCAGATTCTGTGTAGCAGTAAATTAGAAAGATGTAGCACAGCTGCTTTCTTTGACATGCATGATTGTGTGTGTGTGTATTGCATTTATGAGCATGTCAATCATTTTAATGCAGGAAGTCGCTGTAGCCTGTAGTGTAGTGGACATCAGTCAAAGCAGTCTCATAACATCGGCCCTAAGGATTGGTTAAGTGTATGTCAACTTGTATTTTTTTTGACACAATGAGTGTGTGTTTATGTTTGTTAGGCATTGAGTCCCTGGTGCGCAGTCTGAAAGAGGCATTGCGGCTGACCAACCTGGAGGTGCCGAAACAAGGTCTGCTGCTCCTCACTGAGATACTGGAAAGGTGAGACTGCTGCGTGATGTTTCGCTGTTTGTCTGAGCTGTCCCAATGCCAAAATGGACCGTGCATACACCGGTGCATGTAAGAATTCAGCTAACTCACAAAAAGCAAAGGCGAGTTTATTTATTGAGGTTTTGAAAATAATTAAAAAAATGACAGAAAAACACGTTTCTCAGCAGCAACATGTCTTTTGAGACAATGTCCTGGTTATTCAGGATGACACAATATTTTCAACAGAGGAAACAGTTTGCAGATGATTTATGTGTCTGACAGAAGATGTGTTATATGTGTATAAATTTATGACATTCTTATTTGTTTTTTTCATTTTGTGGCATTTGAGAAGTTATTACATTAAGACTGCAACACCCTTCTCAGTGTAAGTTGTAATTGTATGAAGCCAATGCATGGTAATATGCAAAACACACACAAAATGATGCTAATGATAATTACACCACCGTCTTTTTGTACACATACAAACAGCTTGTAAAATTTCAGCTACGCCGACACGGAGAAGTGACCTCCCGTAAAACGTACGTGTTGTACACAGGGACGTTTAATTATATTTGAATTAACGATCTGCTGGCTCGCAGATGAAAATATATCACGAGCCACGAAAACACTGTCATATTTCTGCAAGGCTGACATAATTTTAATGGAACGTTCCCCTCGTCACATAGCAATGACACGGGGGATGAGGGATTTCAAATTGCGAAGGAAATAGTAGAAAAGTAGCTAGTCCAGAGCTCTTAAAGTGCTGAACAAGCTAAAGTGTGTGTGTGTGTGCGTGTGTCTGAGAGAGAGAGAGAGAGAGATGATCACAGTCTTACTTTTTTTGACTCCGACATGCCACAGAAACATATCCGTTCTTAAGAACTCCCCAAGTGACTGATGGCTATTTTCATCATTGTCAAAATTATGTATATACTTTTAACTTTTATGATTTTTTTATTTACACACATAAATAAGTGTGTAAACATATATATATATACATACACACACACACACATATACAATTATATATATGTGTATATGTGTGTGTGTGTGTGTGTGTGTGTGTGTGTGTGTGGGTGTGTGTGTGTGTATATGTATAACATCTTCAAGTTTGGCCATTAACGTGCTCAACTGTTGTGGTGCTGCGTCACAGACCAGAGACGCACTCTGGTGATCTTTGTAATGCCGATAGGTCAGCACAATTTGTTCACTATGTGTC